>SNQJ01S0025559.1:5114-27556 GCA_010110895.2 Picea sitchensis
GCACTTTGATTAGTGTAGGAGGAATGGCCCAGGGTGGGGAATGGTCCAGGCTCAGCAATCAGGGACAAACATTCCTTAGGGTTTATACATTTTCTCCAAGGTGCACTTTGATTAGTGTAGGAGGAATGGCCCAGGGTGGGGAATGGTATAGACTCAACATTCCTTAGGGTTATACATTCTCTCCAGGGTTCACTTTGATTAGTGTAGGAAGAATGGCCTAGGGTGAGGAATGGTCCATGTTCAGAAGACAGGACAACTATTATTCCTTGTTTGATAAGAATAGTCCAGATATCTCATTGTTCTACTCTGAGGGGAAATATTCTTTCGTATCTCATAGACGTGAGTGAAAGATTGGCCCAGATAGTTCAATTTATATCATACCATTGTTTATGTGAAGGTTGCTATCATATGTTTGTTATGAAGACAGTAGATGTAGACTATTGTGGTGGATATGTTCCAATGTTTTTGAGGAAGATATTCTTTCAGAGCTCACAGATGTGAGTGAAAGATTGGCCCAGATGATTCAGTTTATATCATAACATTGTTTCTATGTAGGTTACTATCAGATGTTTGTTACGAAGATTATATGACAATAGATGAAGACTATCATGGTGGATATGTTCGCAACTACACGGTATTGATCAAGTACTTGTGTGTTACTTGGTGTGGTAGTGTACCACTCGATTGTAGTTATGTACTACTACGAATCGACACAGTTGTGTTCTATCTTCATTCTAATTTCCTTGAAGACTATCAGCAGTTTATTAGAGATCATCATCATCCAAAAGAATGATGAACAAAGATTTTCCAGACGGAAAATAGTTCAGAGCGTTTACTCTTTTAGATTATAAGAATGGCTCTTGTATCACTCTATGGTGTGAGTGACCTATCCAACATCATGTCTAATTACTCAGATGAAGTATGGTTTCGAGAGATGATGCAGTTGATGGTGATGCTGATGCTCATGATCTAGTCATGAGATAGTCTAGACGACTATATTGATGCTACCGGGTAAATGGTATGTTTTTTGTGCTCAAGACCATTACCTGTAATACCTCTCTAGCTAGGAGGGAGTGTTAATATTATGGTAGATGCGGGAGGTATTTACCTCCACGTGTGAACTTGACGAGAATAAAAGACCCCATAAAGCAAGAGAAAACCCTAATGATTTGGCTAATAACCGTAGAAGTCTTGTCGGATCTAGAAGATAATTTATATTAGGTTATTAGCCTACAAGAGAAGAAGTCGGCCAGAAATAATAATAATATACTGAACAGACACTATCTAGAAGGAGAAGTTGGCCCCAACAAATCTAGCAGAACCAGTATAAATACAGGGCGCTAGTTCTCATTTGATACATCTCAGAATTGTAGTTCCCAGTTGGTGCGCACTGCAGTTCTCAGTTTGGTGCACACATGTGGAGGAGGGTTGCAGGTGCAGCTACAACAACAGCTAGTTTTTAGTATTGGATTTGACCATATCTTGGCTAGGGTTTGGACTATCTGATCAACTATTGTTGGTGTTCTATCCTTGGAGGAAGATGCGCTACACCTTGTTTGGGTATCTAGCCTAGGGTTTTCTTCCAGATTAATTCTCAGTCAAGGTTAAGGTGCTCGGAGGGTGGCTTCGGCCTATGGTTGGGTGACGAGGGTATCGTCAATGGTAAAACAAGCACACAATCTTCTATATTCTAACACATATCAACTCTAGAACAAAGATGGGTATGTCTTTCTCATGGATTCCTCCATATACCAAATAGCCTCCTTGGGATTAAAGGGCCTCCAATGGACATTAACCTAAGAAACATATCATTTCTACAACACAGTTTCCTTCCTATCAAGAATATGTACTGCCTCCACTTGGAACTCACCTTTGAGTTCTTCCTGAATCACATTCCAATTTACAACATGAGTTATGTCATGTGCATATTTAATAATGAAACATGAAATACATTGTAATATTTAATGTTGGTTGGAAGTGCAAGTTGGTAGGCCACTAACCCTACCCTAGCAAGCACTTGAATGTACTGTAATACCTTGGTGCCAACTTGGAACATTTTCCCAGCTTTGGTGTACTTCTCTTGGGTCTGAATTTAAGATAAACATGACACCCTATGTTAAATTTTGCATGTGTTCCTTTCAAATGTGCACAGATCTTTTGTTCGTCCTATGCAATTTTCATTTTTTGTTTTTCTTTTTGTACAATCCTTTCCATTTCTTTTAACATATTTGGGCCCAAGATAATCCTATTAACTTGGCTATCCTAGTTAACAGGTTTTCAAAAATTTATGTCATACATTAGCTCTAAGGGACTCATCTTTAAGGAAGCCTGATAACCATTATTGTATGCAGACTCAACCAAGTGGAGATACTCTTCTCACTTTGTGGTATAGTCCATCACATGCATCCACAACATATTCTACAAAATTTGGTTATTCATTTTGGTTTAACCGTTGGTTTGAAGATGGCATGCGGTACTAAAGTTCAACTAAGTATCCAAACCACTGAATACATCCTTCTAGAAATTTGAGGTGAATTTCATGTCCCTATATGAAATTATAGTCTTCGGTATACCATGCATCCTAAAGATTTATTTCATGAAGATCTATGCAATGTTTATATCCTTATGAGTTTATTTCATTGGAATGAAGTGTGCACCTTTAATAAGTATGTAGAATACTATCATAACATAATCATTATGTTTCTTAGTTTTAGGAAACCCTGTAATAAAATCCATGTTGATTACTTCCCACTTCCACTCGGGAATGGGTATTGGATGCAATAATACAGCCAAGTGATGGTGTTCATCTTTAACTTGTTGGAACTCAAGACACCTAGAAAGATATTAAGCCACTTTGGTTTTCGTTTTAGGCTAGTAATATTATTTTTTTTAAGTTGTTATAGAATTTTGGTAACCTAGGTGACCTGAGTAAGGTTTCTTATGTACTTCATCCAATATTAACATTTTCATATTTTCACTATTTGGGATGTAAATTTTGTCATTATACAACACTAATCCATCCTGATTAAATCTAAATTTTGACTCTTCTTCACCTGAAACATCATTCAGTAATTTTTTCCTTCATAAGTTTCATCATTTTATACTGATGATTGTATTTTCTAGTGTAGATCAAATTGCAAATTACTACTATAAATTGCATCTAGTTTCCTTCTAAGTGCATATACTATTTTATTATTTTTTCCCTTATTTTTTTTCTCTCGATGTCATACTCACTTAAGAAAGATAAACATCTTTCTTGTCCTGCATTCAAGTTTTTCTGATCAAAAATGTATTTCAGATTTATATTATATGTTTTCTTCAAGAACCTCCTACCTAATAAGTAGTGCCACCCCATTTTTAAGGCATCTTGTAACACCCCAATTTTAATCCCTATCGACTATAATGTATGATGTAAATGTCACATTAGACTGGATATTTGGTAAGGTTGAAAAGGGGTTGGAGTTCCTAGGAAATGTAATACTACTATATACATTAATAAAAAAATGCATTGTTGGCTACAAGACAAACAAAGACAAGAGATAGGGGGCTATGATTCCACGAGAGAGGGAGATAAAGAGGATAAGTATTTTTGTTATATTTTATTTACCCATATTTTTTTAAATTCAGAAAAGTGGTTACATAAGCCTCTTGGGAGGAAGGCCATGTAGTTCTTGTTTTCATGCAATTATATAAACATCCCTTGTGGTTTGTTTTGTGGGTTCACTTGTTCTTCTCAATTCACTTTTACACTCTTCTCACTCTTTCATTTTTGGGTTCCTCATTCTTTCTAACTCATATGCTCTTGGTTTGAGCATGGAAAATGAACGGTTGGAAGATGAGAGTCATTTCTAGATCGTTGTAATAAATTATTGGTCATTCCAGGAGGGAATGGACACATGTGTGCATGATATTGATGGAATTTTTGAAACATATGTCCATAGCTGAGAATCCTTGGACTTTTCACCAGGGACATTTCTTGACCAGAAGCACTAGACCCATGGAGAGAAATGGAAAATCTTAAGGGACTGGATGCAAGAGAAAGGGGTTCATTTGTTTGCGTTGTGCATAATGAAGGGGAAATAGATATGGAAATTAAGATTTGTTGTGTGGTTGGGAAACCATGAGAGCTTGTTAGCTAACTGGTATGTGTTTTTATAGATTTTTCCTAGGACTTGTCCGTTTGGATTCATATCCCTGGATCGGGTTTGACCTAATGTTGGGAGAAAATGAAGAGCAATATCTATGGTTGGGAGGAACGTCCTTGGTCTACAACCATTTGGTGAATGTTTACCTGAAAATATGATTTCTCTCTGTGTTGTATGTATAATGTATATTCGATTTTGTATGCATTTATCTTTGAGATATGTATTTATAATGTTCCTTCATGATGGTTATTTGTTGTGCATGGCATATTATTCATTTCTTTTATGCTATAACATGAATATTGATTATTACATGTGTGTCTTCCATGATTCTTTATTAATTAATTGTTATTGGAATTTGAAATTGGTTTTGAAGTGGTTCAAAAGTGAGCTTTACAGTAGTGTGGTCGACCTATGGGTGGTTGGGTACATTACACGTGAAAAATGGAAATCAGGTCCAAATCATGCATTGTGTAATTATTTTCATGAGCTTTCAGTTTTTATGACTCATAACAAATAAAATGACCATTATATAACAAAACTCTTCCTAATTTTTATTTTGAGGCATCAATAAAGACCACAAAATCTTTATGTGGATATGTTATCTTCAATATAGGTGTCGTTGTCAAAAAAATTCAGTTTCTCAAAGTTCTCCTGAATTTTTTTTTTCTAATTAAAGTTCCTTTCTTTTGTAAAAAAGTTATTGAATAGGTAAGTTTGGAGAACCCTTCTATAAATATACATTAATATCATGTGATTCCCATGAAAGATAAAACATCCAACAAATCCTTTGGTACTTTCCAATCTAGGATGGCCTTGACCTTTTCTGAGTCTATTGATATTCCTTCATCGAAAATTACATGTCCCAAATACTCTACCTTATCTTGGTAAAATTAATGTTTACTAAACTTTACATAAAGTTGATGATCTGTAAGTGTCTGCAAGACTATTCTGAAATGTTCCTTGTGTTCCTCTTTAGTTTTCTAATAGATCAATATATCATATATAAACACAATCATGAATTTGTCTAAATACTTGCTAAAAACACTATTCATCAAGCACATAAATGTAGTAGGTGCATTTGTTAAACCAAAAGGTACCACTACAAATTCATAATGTCCATGTCTAGTTCAAAACAAAGTTTTCTGTATGTCCTCCTCCTTGATTCTAACCAGGTGATATCTTGATAAAAAATCTATCTTAGAGAATATCTTATCTCCCACAAATTGATAAAACAAGTCATCAATACGGGGAAAAGGGTATTTGTTTTTTATAGTCATCTTGTTGAGTTCTTTGTAGGAAATTCACATTCATAATCTTCCATATTTCTTTTTGATGAATGAAACTAGTGCTCCTCATGGAGATTCACTCAGTCTGATATGTTGTTTATCTAATAGTTCTTGAAGTTGTATCTTAATCTCTATAAATTATGGAGTGCTCATTCGTTAAGGGACCTTAGAAATCGGTGCAAATCCAAATACTAAGTCAATGGTAAAATATATGTCCTATTTAGGAGGTAATCCTATGATCTCCTATGGAAACACATCCTAGAATCATTTCAATAGTGGATCATTAGCTAACATGTTTTTATCCCTATCTCTAATATTATTAACTATATGGACAACATAAATATTGCAGCCTTTTCTTGCATTTATTTTCAATTGTAAAGAGAAGATCCGTCTTATTGAAACTCCCTGTGGTATACTTTTCACTTTTATATTTTTACCAAAATCATTTATGTAATTGAAGGTCTTGTAACAAAAATTTACAAGAGTTGAATGTTTCTCCAAACAATCCATACCTATGAGCAAATCATAAGATCATAATGGTAAAATAGTCAAGTATAACCTAGTATCCATTCCATCGATGTTTAATTTATAGTGTTTTACCATTTAACCAACTTCTCTTTTTGTTCCTGTAGCTAATTGGACTTGCCATGATTTCTTGTGTTTGACTTTCTATAGCTTATAATTTTCTACTACAATTGGTGAAATATAACACATACTTGCACCAGGGTATATTAATATATATAAAGGTTTCCTATTTAACATACATTCTATCTCCAACATGCAATATTGGTGGTCAACTTGTCGATTTTCTAGGAGAACATTGATTTTTTGTATGGTTTGAGCAATATCGTTTACTATTGTCGTTTCCTAAATATTGTGTACTGTCTTTTTTTTGTGATTGTTTAATGGGAGGTTCTAGTATAAGTGGGGTCCTTTACAACCCCAACATTGAAGAGGCTCCAATAATTTTTCATTGTCTTTCTTGTTCTAAAAACCTATAGATTTATTATTGTTCTAAATTGATACACTTTGTTTTCCAATAAATCTGTTATTCTTATTTATGGGTGAACTATGTGTAGGTTGTTGAGGATGTTTGAAATTTTTCTTTTTGGGATGAAATATATCCTTATGTTTGTGCTTCCATGGATTTGCATTTTCAGTTGTATTTTTAAATTGGGTAAAGAATAACTTAGCATGTCTTATCACTTCATCCATGGTGTCTGGATTATGGAATTCATTTTTTTCTTTATATACTTCAGACAAACATCTCATGAACTTTTGTACTTTTTCCTTCTCCTCCGAGAGGTAAGGTACATATCTCATAAGATTCACAAATTTAGTCACAAAGTATTAAATAAACAATTACCCCGTCTTAATTTCATGGAACTCGTTGGACTTCTCATCATAATATCATTCTATTAAGTATTTATGCTCACAATATTTCTTGAATAATTTCCAGTTTATCTCACCGATCTTAATATTGTTAAGTTTTTTGTTCCCTCCCACCAAATGGGAACTTTTGCATTCAGTTGATACACAAATAATCCATCCTTCAATTTTCTAGGGTAGTTGTAAATTTGAAAGTATTTACTCATGTTGAGAAGCTAATATTTTTCTCCCTCCTCAGACTCACCATCAACGATGGGTGGTTTTATTTACTTAAACTATCCATGCAATTCTTCCTCATGCCAATTTATTTTGTTTATTTTAGGTGTAATTCCCTACAATGTGTTGATGTTTGAATTGTGCTTGCTATACTTTTCGTCTTCTAGCAATTTCGTTCTATCAATTTTCACTTGATATCTCTTACGTTTATGCGATTCTTCGTCAGAAGGTTCCTTTTTGGCATTACTTGAAATTTGTGTTATTTGTCTTTGTTTCTTCATTTTAGTCATGTTTTCAATAATCATCTCATTTATATCTTCATGTTATTTACTTTCATTAAATACCCTTTCATCATCTTCCTTTATAATTTCCATATTTGCTTTTCGACTACACACAATTTCCAGCAGTACTATAGAAGTATGTTTTGGTTGATTATTGTTCAATTCTACATACATTCAAGGTTGAGTTTGAGTTGATATTTCTGGTTCTTTGGCCATAATAATTTGTTGTTGGTTATGATATGTGCAAAACACATTAAAGTCAATTATATTGATCATATTATTTTTTTTTAACTATGTTTTACTTTGATCCCTTCATGTCATAGTATTGCAACCGTGCTATGATACCATTTGTAATTTCTCTTTCCGCCATTTTTTTTTAATTCCATCATCAAGTGTATATTAATGCAGTTATAAATGACATTTTTCTTATACAATTTTCTTGAATGTATTTAGCATTCGATTATTCAATGTTCTTTACTAATTGTCATGGAATTTCCATGATAGAATACTTGATCATTGGTGATTGATTTGGCACACCAATTCTTCCATCACACTGGTCATTATCATTAAATTCAAATTCTTCTCTTTGTAGGAATACAATTGTTATTCCTCTTTCTCTTGTAGTTATTACAAATTACTTCTTAAAGTTAGGTAACATGTTCATCATTTATTTGTATAACAAACATTGGATACGACCATTATGTTCATGTTCATGTATTATTACAATCCTACTTGCTAAATACCAAATTATAAATACAATATTGTGGTCTTATAGGAACAAACTATAACTATATAGGTTTGACAAGTATCTTATTGTTTACAGAGTATGCATTTCTTTTATCATTATTTAAACTCTCTTGTGTATCATAGTTACTAAGCACTATAATCCATTTACTATGACTTGATGGTCAAGTATTAATTATTGAAACCCATTAATTAAACCAACAACCATTTATGAACCCATTGGTAAATCATGTATCGTTGTTGTTAATGGTTTTAACCTGCTCCTTTATGTTAAATTGTAACATCATGCTCTTGTGCGCACTGAGGGAACTTATTCTTTGAGGACACTTGATTGCAAGTGATTTGAATTATTTTACTATTGGGCGTTTGATTATGATTATGAGGCATTATGGATGTGATGACATGTTATTACATAGATAGGTGCTATTGACTCGGTTCTCCTAATTGTGCAAGATTTTGGACCTCGAGGATGCAGAGGCATCGATGAAATCCTTCGACTCCAGATCGAGTCAGTGAGTGGACTATTCGGGTTTGATTGTTGTATATATGACATCTGTGCATCTAATTAGATTTTATGATTATGGATTTTATTTCTAACATGATTTGTTGATGATGCAGGCTGATGATAGCTTGCTGACTAGACTCACATGTGGAGTAGATGGATCATGCATGACTACCAGAGACGTTGAGGGAGAGGTGTGGACAACAGTCCTGCACAGCCTACTAGCACTCTTGTCGTGGCTTGAACTATAGGTTAACGATTACCTAGTTCGAGAAGACCCACGATGTCATGAGGGAGGACTACGGCAGTTGCTAACGATAATTATAAGGGGTGCGCAATAAGGCAGGGGCCTTATTCCTTAGAGGCCCTTAGTCTCCCACAATATCACCTCGCGGAGTATTGACTCCAGGGGTTTTTTATGTCTACCAAGTCAGTCAAGAGGCGAGTGGCACCCTTGGAGCACGTAGTGCGTTTTGAAGGGCACATCACGCAATGGAAACAAAATGAGGTGAGTGGCACCCTTGGAGAACCTAGTGCATCCTAAATGGCATGTCGTGTTGTTAACTAATAAGTGAATAAAACGAGATGGCCTTAGAACTAATAATGTGATAAGAAAGATTTAAAAACCATTTCCCTAATAAAAATGTCGCCCAACCTAAGAAAATAAAATCTAGGTCCAAGTGATACTTGTGGTAAAATAATAATAATAATAATTAAACATGTGACGAAAAGTGGGTAAGAAATTTAGTTAAATTATTAAAATCAAATTATATTGAGGGATTAAAATTTTAAAAGATAATTGATTGTTTTTCTACATATGCTAATTAAAAATTATTAATTAAAAGGGAAGAGGGGTAAAAGGTAATTTTCTACACCTACTAATTTGAGTTTTAGATAAAAAGGGAAAAGAGGGAAAGTTAAAAAGAATTGGGAAACTAAGGGGAAAAGGGGGAAATATAAAGAAAAAGGGAAACACAAGAAATCTTTCCTTTAAGAACTTTCTAAATTGAACTCAACTAGGAAATTAGTAAGGGTGTAAGTCATTAAAATGTGTAAGGGAATATGGGGACACTTACGAGCGATTCTAGGAATGCTTTTAGGTGGGTGAGGGAGATAGGAGTAAATAATTAATTAATGAAATTAATTTTTGGTGCAACAAAGGGGATTGGTTACATGTGTATGGGGGAGGATTTTTATGAATTAATTTATCGAAAATTAAATTAAATGGGAATTTGGGAAATAAATCACATAGAAACTCTATATAAAAGATGAGGAGGAGGAGTATGGATATCTTCTGAGATACGTAATGTTATGGTGTAGAAGTTTTGACTTGTCTGACTTATCTTGTGGGAGTTGGGATACCCAGCTTGGTGACAAGGGGTAGCTTGGCCTTGCAAGGTGAGATGGGAGCTAGTTGTTATTTGGTTTAGTGTGTGTGGCCCCTTTGCTACTTGGGGGGCTAAGGGGGAAGAAGAGTACCCCTAGCATTCACTTGGAGGTACCGGTGAAGTCACTTTGGTCAGCAAGCGAGAGTTGCATGAAGCGCCTGGGACAATGAATCGAAGCTGTCAACTTAGGCTACGATACACATGATTTTATTTTTCATGGTAGATTACTATTGATCTTGCACTTTCATTTCTATACTTTTATTGTGTAAAGAAAAGTGTTTTGTTTAGCGCCTTTAATAGAGAACTTAAAATCATCATATCCTTATGGTCGCTGCATCGATTGATCTCCTTGGCCATCGATCCTTGATTGCTATGATTGTTCCGATTGTTTTATTGATTATTTTAAGATTTTGTGCTTTATCTTTCATCCTCATCCCTAGATCATCAATACATGCCTGAGCAGTCGTTCAGGATTTGGATCGACAGTCGTCACTCTGGTGTTAATATACCTATAGATCCTAATGCCCTTCTTTTCTGTGTGTGGATGATGAGTGAAGGATGTTTTTTTTCCATCTTGTCCTTGTCTTTCTAAGAATGAGCATCCTTGTGTTGATTGATTCATTTCATAATGGTTTATCTTAGGGCCTTTGGTTGGATCATCTATGCATTTTTTCTCTGTGATTTTGATTGCTTAACCTTGGAATTTCTCTGCGCCTTGGTTGATAAAATCTCTGCAACTTTTCAATGACGTTTCCAGTGTCTTAATGGAAAATCTTTGCATTTTCATTCCATCATTGAGATGCTAACCTTTGCGTTTTTAATGTTAGACCACAACATTCACACCCATTCCTTTTTGAAGACCCCATCTATTACCCATCATTTTTATACTGACCTTAGTAGTTTCTTTAGAAAAAGAAAATTTACATATAGTAATCTTAATTTTGCAGTGATTTTGCACTCATTGTTTACAGTTAGCAAAATTTTTATTCACATTTAAATGAAGGGTCAACAATTCTATTTTCAGCGATTTTTGTTACCTGTGACAGCTAGTTGTGTTCACGATTTTTAATTAGCTACTTTATACTCCCGTATCTTACAACTTTATGCTTATCAAACTCCCACCGATATCAGAATGTTATAACTCTTCCCACTTAAACAATCCTTCAACAGTTAAACTTCCACAAGAAAAGATAGGGTTATACGGGTTCTTCTGTCATTGTATGGTTGGGTAGACAAGTTATTCAGACAAAAGTAAACTTTTACCTATTGGCGTCGTGTTTAAATGAACAGGTTAATGATCAATGGTACTAAACGTTTACACTTTATGTGAAACGTATATTGGGCTTCTTTGATGTGAAGTTTCACATTTTACTTTGTGCAGAGTATGTTTCTCCTGTGCACATTGTACACCAGTTTTATTTCTGGATTTCATCATATTCATTCTACACTAATCCTGAGACACATAGATAATTCGAGTTGATTTCGATCATTCTAATTATCTACCTTGTTAATTGCTTTTGATTTGTGGTAGTGAGTATGGGACCATGAGTTCTAGGTGCACCTCTCATCTAGTATGCATTTAACCATTCAATATTGCAACCCTTTATCAATTGAAATTGAAATTGAAATTCATTAGAAAGCACTGGAAAGCATCTATTTCAATCTTCAGGAAAGCGTTGGAAAGATTCTGTGTCAATGTTATATTGCATCATATCATTACCCCACTGGCTTACATAGCATTTCATACAGTGTCTTAATGCATTAGGTCAGCGAATATCTATAACGTTTTATTGGCAGCGAATTCCCCCAGCTTGATTTCTGACATAAACTTAACTTAATTGCTCTGCGATTTCGTTTATAATTGAGCTAACATTACCATCTAATTGACTCTGCGAATTGAATTCAGTGACAACAAATTTCTGATGTGTTTGCAACAATTCCACAACAAATTTTTGATATGTTTTGAACATATTTATGCATTGACAATGAAATTTTTGCATGAGTTATTACTGGATTGGGTAGTGCATATTTTCATATATGCGTTTGATATGTCTGCACTCTATGTGGAGTATCTTATTTCCTTAAACAAAAAGAAAATAAAATGGATATATATAGCTGCGTTTTGTATTTATTAATACTTGTTATTTAGATATCATGATACAGTTGTGTTTTTGTATATATATCATTATTATTGATGTTGGGTCACATCGATATCATCCTTGACTATTTCATAGCGATGTTTATTATTGGTTATACATTGAAATATACATTGATGGTTAAATAGATATAGTGATCAAGCGTTGCGATTTTATTAATGGTTAGCACAGCCTTTATTTTGAGTAGCATAGTGATTTTATGATACATTAAAGCCTTTGTGCATTAGAGATTTATAATGTCCAATGTGTGGAAGAGAGTTAGTACATAATGGGAGAGATATTACATAATCACCTTAACTATCTTACCCCTTGAGTGATTGAGCATGAGGAAAATAAAGGTAGATTGTTGCATGGGGATAATAACATTTATTATTAATGATTGACATACAAGTTTTTGTTGTTGATTTTACCAATAATAGGATATCATTGTGAGACAAGTTATAATGTTAATATAGTAGGATTTTCCAGTTGTTTAGTTCACTACTC
Source organism: Picea sitchensis (assembly GCA_010110895.2). NCBI lineage: Eukaryota > Viridiplantae > Streptophyta > Pinopsida > Pinales > Pinaceae > Picea > Picea sitchensis. The sequence goes on from SNQJ01S0025559.1 coordinate 17,708, forward strand.
ACCCTTAGACATCATTCTTAACAAGTATAGGTTATGTTTGTTATTGAGTCGTTTAATAGCTTGCACAATTTGTTGAGTGATGTCATCTGTGTATGGTCGACCCGCTGCTTGGGGGAGTAGGTGTAGTCTTCTTGTCAGTTATTTCGTCTCCTAGCACGTTGGATTTATCTTGAGTCCTTGGTCCAGCTAGGTTATGTGGCACCAAGGTTATTGCCACACCTATCACCTGGGGACGACATGATCCCTCATGAAGGGATCATGGCACACCCTATTGGATAGAGGCGAATGATAACTTGGTTGGAGTCTGTACTTTCCGTTGTGGGTGTTGTTGATTGTGGTAGTTGTTTTTGGTGCTTGGGTTGTAACGCCTTCATGCGTTGGGTTGCATGCAATAGAGTTTCTAGTTACTGGCTGTCAAGGTTGTTGTGTCAGGATGGTGGATGTTGTTCTTTAGCTTGTAGGCATTGTTGTGTTGTGTCGCGCAGGTATTCGTTTCTCTCTGTCTTTGATTTTCGCAAGTTTTGACCAGTTGCATGATGTGCTTAGTGGGTTGAGTTGTTGTTGAGTGTTTACTGACCTACATGTGTGGGGTTTGTCTTTAGGTTGTGTGGTTTTATTGTTGTCGTCGATGCCGTCCTATCTAACACAAAAAAAAAAAAATGCACTTTTCGCTTTGTTGGGTGTTGTAACGATTGGGGTCGTTACATAAATGAGTTTATTGTTGTAACTATATCATGGTGGTGTTAGAGGATCGAATCCATGAATCAAACTTTTGTAAAACATATAACACTACTATGCCTCCCGGCCTTAGCGTCTCTAGAAAGTGTTATCATAAGGTTTATTTTACATACAATTTTCACTTGGTAAGTTACGTACACACATCAACGTAGTATATTAAAGTATTTGTGCTAATGGAGGGTTATTTATTCGTTACCTGACGGTTAAATTTTTGTTTACACAAATGCAATGATTATTGGAATTACGTGAGGAGAGATATGTACATTCCATGTCTTGGCATCATTAAAATTATATCTATTTTACTGCTACCAATACAACCATGACTTAACTGCAATGTTGTAAACTGATACCACTATCCTTCACCTATTCATTGTATCGATTCATTTGAATTGCAAGCATTAGAGCCATATTCTCTTATCCTCTTGGTCATAGGGTTTGGTCATTTTACTCTTTTAGTTGTAGAGAAAGATCAATATTTATCTAGAACAAATACTAAAGTAGAGAAGCTGATCTTTTACTCTATCGTTTTTTATGACTTGCTAGGTCAGAAATTACAGGCAACTTCTTGTTACTTGTTTTCAACTAACTTGCAATTTCTTTTTTGTTGTGGTTTGTCCAGAGGGATTCATCGGGGTTTGGAATGAATGAATTTCCATGATTTTGACATCGTGATCATCGTTTTCTTGCTTTCAAAGGTAAAATGCATATTAATTTGAATTTTGTAGCCTCGTGTTTTGATCTTGTAACTCTACATATTATTCAAATTTTTCAAAAACATTGATTATGGATTATACATAGGGTTCGTTGACACCCTTTGGATCAAGCTAGATTTCGTTTGGAAAACGATAGACCATGTACCACGGCTTATTATCTAAGTTGGAGAATACCATTTAACATTTTCATAAGTTATGGTCTTTCTTGAGAAAATGATGTTGAGAGAATTGGTTTGGTCGCATGAGATGAGTTAGCTTCTTTGACCGAGCTTCTGTGGTTCGGTAGTGAAGTATTATTCCCTTCATAAATGTTACGAACTGAACATTTGAGCCTTTGTTGATATTTTCATGATATAAAGTTTGGATTTTATTTGTTGATTCGACAGACTTACTAACTGGGCGTAACTCCATTATATAAATTTTGGATTTACACTATGAATATTGATCTCTTAACTCACACATAATTATTATAAATTTCTCTATATATATTTGCCCTTTTTTTTCTTCAACATTTCATTGTTTTTGTGAGTATTGATACTTGTTCATCTGATTTCCACACCTTTGTTTTTTATTTTTTTAGTCATTCTCTACAAATAAAGTTTTGTAGAATAATAGAGTCTAATTATAAAGGGATTCATGATACTTATTTGTTTTAATTTAATCCAAGATTTCCTCGTCGAATCAAACGTTCTTTTTTTTCTCATACATTTACATTGTTTGACTCTACACCATATTAATTATTGAATTAATTTTATGGTTATGAGTCCTACATGCGTCATTTTTGTTCTGGTTTGGTTTGGTTTGGGGCCAAGGACATAATTATTTTTACTTGCAGTAATATAAATTCTCTATTGTGAATTCATATGTTTTATTGAGAGAACTATTTTTAAATCATTTCAATAAAATGAAAATGCATAAATGGATACCACATATAAATAAAACTACAACATATTCGTTGTGTGCAAAGCGGGTTCTTTATGTTTTCAGCCAAGAACATTTTCATCTTGTGGACAAATAAACTTATTTGAAAATAAAATGTAAACTATATGTATTTCCTTTATTTCTCGTTGCAACGTATAAATAATAAATTTTCCATAGAGGATAATATTCTATATATTTATCTATGTAATTCTTGTTTATCCTATAAGTAGTAAGCAAGCAACTTAGAATAACATTCTACAAACATGTTCATATTTCTTGTCGTAAACAATAAAATAATAAATAGAACACATAGTACATTTGGTTATAAAAAAATACGGAGGCTTTTGTAACCATTCTCAACTATAATACTTGTCAATCAATAATAAAACATACACAAATAAAATGAGAGAACATATTTGAGCCTGCTTCAATAATAGGGGAACAAACTTAGTAGAGAATCAATTTCTCCCAAGAATACACACATATAGTTAAAGTGACTTGTCCTTTTTACCCCCAATCATAAATCATTATTCCATGGGGGATGAAAAATTGTATAAAATTTTCGTCTTCTCTTGAGTTTAGTTCTAGACTGAACCATCAAACTATTCTTCCCTCATAAGTACTTAGCAGCATTGGGCCAAGGAGGCCACCTAGGGGAACGCCCAGCTGGGGCACACAAGTCAATAACCTAGGCACAACACTTCTTCACCTTTTGATGATGAATTAAATATATGTAAAAGAAATGGTTCCCTCAGTATATAAGGTGAACTAGGACTAAAATAAAGCATTCTTACCTTTTCTTATGAAGCTATGTGTCTTGGTTGTTTTATTTTCTGAGTTTTCATTTTACATTCACGACAATTTCGTTTTTAGGTTTTCTAAAGAGTAACCAGTGCTCCTTCCTTCATGGCTGCCTCCTCGTGACTATGTTTTCCATGCTACCACTTCTAAGAGAAATATTATCCCATTATCTATCCACTCTCTCAGGGAGAAAATCGTTTCCTTCGAGTTTTTCGAGGTAGAAGGGAGGGCACACCAACTGGGGTTTGTGCCCTTGTTGGTTTCTTCTTTGTTGGGATGAAGTGAGTGCGCCCTCTTCCATGAATGCATTGTGCTTCTTCCACTCATTCCTGGAGATCATTCTGATATCTCGAAAGCCTCTTGGCCACTATCGGATCATCCCGGTTTGGATCCCCATTGCTTGGTAACCCAAAACAATGGTGTGCCTATTTGTGCCCCTGAGGAGAGTTTGGTCAAAAGATGGGATATGGATTGCATGGTCACCTTCTCCTATAGATCTCCTTCTTGGGCAGTTCAATTGGTATTAGAGCCTCAATATCCATGGAAAATCTTGTGATCTTGAAGGTTGAGCCAAAACATTTTTGGGATTTAATGGAATAGTCCAGATTTTGCCCATTCCATGGTTTCCATTTTTATGAAAGAAGCTCAACAGATCTCATAAGCCCCAAGGGAACCCACATATCCATTTCCATAGAGAGGAGTTTCACAGATCTAAAACAATACATATCTCTCCCTCTAGACTAGTTCAAGCTCCATTTATTTAGGGTTTTGCATCCTCTATTCTCAAAACAGAGTCCTATGTTCAACATTGCAAACTAGGGGCGCCTTTTATCTTCAGCTGACCTCACAATGCCTCCACACAAAGATCCTTTGGAAGTCAACTCATATTCCAACACATCAAATCCCATCCAATATCTTACCTCCGTCCTGAATGAGCTACTCATAATGCATCAAAAAAACAATCTAGATCCCTTCCGGTTGGACACTCGAATACAACTACCCAAATTTGTTGGTCAAACCAATGGTGAAATTGTGGATTATTGGATCTGTAGCATCTCCACCTATTTCAATAACATGTCCAGGCCTTACCGAGGACAAAAAGCTCCATATTTTTTCCTTGCAATTAGAAGGACTGGCACAAACTTGGTGGGATATAGAGTAAGATAAGACCACATTTGTGATAGATATTGGGGATGCTCCAAGATCCTCTACTTCCAAACACATCAAAACCCGGGCTCGACTTTCTGAAGCTTTGAGAAATCGCTTCTACCCACCCGGGTATGTGAAATCCTTATGGATGAAATTGCACAACTTCGACAACTCCCTTCACATGGAGTGCAAGGCTACATAGACTTCTTATGCAATATGTGCCTCTTACTTCATGACCCAGATTTAGAAGAGGTACTCATATTATGATTTGTGGCTGGTTTATTAATTCAATTCCATTGAGAAGTAGAGTTCTTTGAAAATCCAACTTTACACAAAACGTTTCATAGATCTTTTGCTATTGAAAGGAAATTTTCTCCTAGAGGTCGTATTTCTCAGTCCTACCCCTACACCAATCCCCTCACCTCTCAACCACCCATTTCACATCCGTCAGCCCAATTTCCACCTACTCGGGCTCAAACCCCCACACCCAATACAAATACAAGGACACCCTGGTGCTCATTCCATAAAACTACTTCACACAATTCATCAGATTGTCGAATCCTCCAAAATCTAAAAACGAACAAAACCCTACTCATTGAGCTCATTGTGCCTTCCCAAGTATATTATACCGAAGAAGCTCCTATGGACAATCCCACAGAAGTAGATCCCTCACTCATTCTAATGACCCATGAAGATTCGAACTCATCCACCCAACCCCTCTTCACCCATAACTTCCAATTCAAAAACGCCTTGGCTTTACTGATTATGGACAATGGAAGCCAGAAAAATTTGGTGTCTCAAGAACTTGTCAACCGCCTTAATCTTGTTACTACTCCACATCTGCAACCCTATCAACTTGGATGGGTCCAGAAGGATGGCCCTCGCCTCCTAGTTTCTAAGCATTGTCTGGTCACTTTTGCCATAGGCCAATTCAAAGATGCTATCCTCTCTGATGTCTCCCCTTTGGATTGTGCAGATTTGCTACTCAGTATCCCATACCAAACCCAAAGAAATGATATCTATCTAGCCAAATCTCGCCAGTAAAAAATTACCAAAGAAGGCCACACTTATATCTTAACTGTAGCAAAACAAAAACCCCCTTCTACCAAAGAACCAATCCCGCATGTACACTTAAACCAATGTGTCTCTCTCTATTTGGTGCACCCAATAACACCAAACAATACCACACACATTGTTCCTGAAACAATGAATCCCCTCCTCCACAAGTTTGTAGAGGTATTTCAACCTCTAGAGGGACTTCCCCCCTCCCGACACATTAACCATTCCATTCATCTCATCCCCAAATCTTCTTTATCTGATGCCCCTACTTACCGGTTGGCCCCAACAGAAACAAAGGAAATGGAAAGACAACTAACCGACCTCATCAACTCTGGCCACATCCAACCTTCATCATCTCCTTATGCTTCTCCCGCATTTGTCATCCTTAAAATAGATACCTTATAAATGCGCCTTGTCACTGATTACCGAGCCTTGAACAAAGCCACAAAAAAAAACCGAACCCCCTGCCTCGGATTGAAACTGCTTGACACCCTCCAAGTAGCTAAGTGGTTTACAAAATTGTATTTTACATCAGGCTACCATCAAGCTCAAATGAACCCAGATGATGTTTGGAAAATAGTGTTCAACACTAAATTTGGTATTTTTGAGTGGAAAGTCATGCCTTTCGGACTCACCGATGCCCCAACCACTTTCATGAGGCTCATCATTGACATATTCAAAGTACATTTGGGTCGATTTGTGGTCATCTACTTAGATGACATTATCATCTTCAGTCAGACATGGGACACTCACATGCAACATGTCCGACAAGTTCTCCAAATTCTCCAAGAACACAAGTTTTAAGTCAAAGCGAAGAAGTTTTAAGTCAAAGCGAAGAAGTCATATTGTGGTCATCTCAGAGGGTATTCAACCAGATCCAGCCCACATCCAAGCATTGAAGCAATGGCCTCTACCTTCTTCAGCTAAAGAGTTGAAAATATTTCTTGGTGGCATCAACTTCTATTTTAAGTTCATTCCCTCTTTTTCAAATCTTGCTTGACCTCTGGATCAACTCTCAAATACTTCTTCTACATTCATATGGACTAAAGAAGAAACTAGGGACTTTTCTCATCTCAAAGACACCCTCTGCGCATCCTCTGTTTTACATCTGTCGGACCTCTCCCAACCCTTTGAGATTGAGTCTGATGCCTCACAATATGTTATTGGTGTCGTACTTAAATAGGGAGGACACCCCATCATTTACCACTTTGAAACCCTGTCTGAGGCAAAGAAAAATTATAGTACCTACGAAAAGGTATTTTATAGTCTGGTTCAAGAACTCAGACAATGGAGGCATTATTTGTTGGGTAAAAAAACTATTCCTCATACCAACCACCACCCTTTGATTTTCATTAAGTCTCAATCGAAGATTCAGGAACAAAGGCACCTTAAATGGGCCTCCTATATTCAACAATTTCACTTAGTCATCAGATATAAGAAAGACATTTCTAATCAGATGGTTGATTTGATAAGTCTACCTATCGCTCCAGTTATTTCCACTTTAGAAGTGTGTTGTGCTACTTATGACACATGGAAAGATCAATATGCTATTGACCCCGACTTTTGAGAGATTTGGGAATATTTGCAAAGTCCCATAGTGATCAATCAGACCCCCTTCCTACACTACACTATTTGATATGGGTGGCTATATAAGTTGAATTTTCTATGTCTTCCACACTCATAATATTGCCTGTTTCTCATTAGGGAGGCGCATTGGGTCAAGGAGGCCACCTAGGTGAACGCCCACATGGGGCACACAAGTCTATCACCTAGGTGCAACACTTCTTCGCCTTTTGATGATGAATTAAAGATATGTAAAATAAATTGTTCCCTTGGTATATAAGGTGAATCAGGACTAAAATATAGCATTTTACCTTTTCTTCTGATGCTATGTGTCTTGGTTGTTTTATTTTATGAGTTTTCATTTTACATTCATGACAATTTCATTTTTAGGGTTTTCTAAAGAATAACTGGTGCGCCTTCCTTCATGGTTGCCTCCTGGTGAATTCATTTCCCATGCTTACACCTTTGAGAGCAAGATTATCTCATTAGATAGCCACTCTCTCAGGGAGAAAATCGTTTCCTTCGAGTTTTATGAGCTAGAAGGGAGGGCGCACCAACTGGGGTTTGCGCCCTTGTTGGTTTCTTCTTTGTGGGAATGAAGTGAGTGTGCCCTCTTTCATGGCTACACTGGGCTTCTCCCACTAATCCCGGGAGGTCACTCTGAGATCGCCAAAAACATCTTGGCCACTCTTGGGTCACCTCGGTTTGGACCCCAATTTGCTTGGTCACCCAAACTAATGGTGCACCCTTGTTCAAATTTGTGCCCCTGAGGAGAGTTTTTGGTTAGAAGTCAAGCTATGGATTGCGTGGTCACCTTCTCCTGTATATTTCCTTCTTGGGCATATCAATTGGTATCAGAGCCTCAAGATCCATGGAAAAGCTTCTGATCTTGAAGACTGAACCAAATGTTTTTGGGGTTTTCATGAAATAATCCAGAGTTTGCCCATTCCAGTGTTTCCATTTTTATGCAAGAAGCTCCAGATATCTCATAAGCCCCAAGGGTGCCCACATCTCCATTTTCACATAGAGGAGTTCCACAGATCTAAAACAATACATTTCTCTCCCTCTAGATGAGTTCAAGCTCTATTTCTTTAGGGTTTTGAGTCCTATGTTTAGCATTGCAACCTAGGGGCGCCTTTTCTCTTCAGCTGGCCTCACAATGACTCCACACAAATATCCTTTGGTGATCGACCCAGATTCCAACACATCAAATATCATCCAAGATCCTTCCTTTGTCCTCAATGAGCTTCTCAGAATGCAACAACAAAACAATCCAGATCCCTTCCAGTTGGACACTCGAATCCAACTACCCAAATTTTCTAAGCAAACCAATGGCGAAATGGTGGATTCTTGGATTCGTAGCCTATCCACCCATTTCAATACATTTCCAGGCCTTACTGAGGAAACAAAACTCCAGATTTCTTCCTTGCAATTAGAAGGAATGGCACAAACTTGGTGGGATACAGAGTAAGAGAAGACCACATTTGTGATAGAGATTGGGGATGCTCCAGAATCATTTACTTCGCAACCCATCAAAACCTGGGCTCGAGTTTTCGAAGATCTTATAAATCTCTTCTATCCACCTGGGTATGTGCAATTCTTATGGATCAAATGGCACCAACTTCAAAAAATCCCTTCACAAGGAGTGCAATGATACATAGACTTATTCTGCAAGATGCGCCTCTTACTTCATGTTCCATATCCGGAAGAGGTACTCATATTAAAATTTGTGGCTAGTTTATTAATTCAATTCTGTCGAGAAGTAGAGTTGTTTGAAAACCCATCTTTAGATAAAATGTTTCAGAGATATTTGGCTATAGAAAGGAAAGTCGCTCCTAGAGGTCATATTCTTTAGTCTCGCCCTTAAACCAACCCCCCCATATGTCAACCATCCAACTACCATCCCTCAACCCTCTTTCCACCTCCTTAGTCTAAAAACCCCACACCCAACACAAATACAAGGACACCCTGGTGCTCATTCCACAAAACTACTTCACACAATTCATCAGATTGTCGAATCCTCCAAAATCTAAAAACCAACAAAACTCTACTCATTGAGATCATGGCACCTTCCCAAGTAGAATATACTGAAGAATTTCCTCTGGACAATCCCATAGAAGTAGATCCCTCATTGATTCTAATGACCTGGGAAGATTCGAATGCATCCACCCAACCCCTCTTCACCCATAACTGCCAAATCAAAAACGCCTTGGCTTTACTAATTATGGACAATGGAAGCAAGAAAAATTTGGTGTCCCAGGCCCTTGTCAACCGCCTTAATCTTTTCACTACTCCACATCAGCATCCCTATCAACTCATATGGGTCCAAAAGGATGGCCCTCGCCTCCTAGTTTCCAAGCATTGTCTGGTCACTTTTTCCATAGGCCAATTCAAAGATATTTTCCTTTGTGATGTATCCCCCTTGGATATTACCAAAGAAGGCCACACCTATATCTTAACTACAGCAAAACCTAAACCCCCTTCGACCAAAGAGAAAATCCCACATGTACACTTAAACCAATGTGCCTCTCTCTGTTTGGTGCGCCCAATAACACCAAACAATACCGCACACCCTATTCCTGAAACTATGACTCCCCTCCTCCACGATTTCGCAGAGGTATTTCAACCTCTGGACGGACATCCCCCCTCATGCCAAATTGACCATTCCATTCATCTCATCCCCAGATCTACCTTATCTAACCCCCCTACTTACTAGTTGGCCCCAAAACAAACAAAGGAAATGGAAAGACAACTAACCAACCTCATCAACTCTGGCCACATACAACCTTCATCTTCTCCCTGTGCTTATGCTGTGATGTCCCGTCCCCAAGAGTAGGCCAACAGGGAGTGACTTAGTAGTCTATATGTTCCCGTAGACTATAGTCAGGCACAAATAGGGAACAAG
>SNQJ01S0025559.1:28830-40760 GCA_010110895.2 Picea sitchensis
AACTGACATGCAAACACTATAAACAAAGATCATCTACATCAAACCCTAAAACGCATCCAGAAACCCCCAGAGTATCAGATTTGCACGTAGGAGCAGTAGGATCGTAGCAAATATCTTGATCAGCCGGATCAGGGATATTTCATATGCCTACTTTGTCATCCCTAAATGAGATACCTCAAAAATGCGCCTTGTCACTGATTATCGAGCCTTGAACAAAGCCACAATAAAAAATTGTTACCCCATTCCCCGTATTGAGGAACTACTCGACACCCTCTAAGAAGCTTAGTGGTTTACTAAATTGGATTTGACAGTCGGCTACCATCAAGTTTGAATGAACCCAGATAATGTTTGGAAAACAACGTTCAAGACCAAATTTGGTATTTTTCAGTGGAAATTCATGCCTTTCGGTCTCACCAATGCCCCAGCCACTTTCATGAGGCTCATCAATGACATCTTCATAGAAAATTTGGGTAGATTTGTGGTCATCTAATTATATGGCATTATCATCTTCAGTCGGACATGGGACACTCACATGTGACATGTCTGACAAGTTCTCCAAATTCTCCAAGAACACAAGTTTCAAGTCAAAGAGAAGAAGTCATATTTTTGTCAGGCTTGAGTTCCATATCTCAGCTTTGTGGTCAGCTCAGAGGTTAGTCAACCAGATCCAACCCGCATCCAAGCATTGAAACAATGGCCTCTACCTTCTTCAGCTAAGGAGTTGAAAATCTTTTTGGGTGGCATCAATTTCTATTGCAATTTCATTCCCTCTTTTTCAAATCTTGCTTGACCTTTGCATCATCTCTCAAATACTTCTTCTACATTCATCTGGACCAAATAATAAACTACTCACTTTGCTCAGCTCAAAGATGCTCTTTGCCCATCCCTTGTTTTACATATTCCAGACCTCTCCCGACCCTTTGAGATTGAGTCTGATGCCTCACAATATGTTAGTGGTGTCATACTTAAACGGGGAGGATAGCCCATTACTTAGCACTTTGAAACCCTGCCCGAGGCAAAGAAAAAGTATAGTACCTATGACAAGGAATTTTATAGTCTGGTGCAAGCGCTCAAGCAATGGTGGCATTATTTGTTGGGTAAAGAAACCATTCTGCATACCAACCACCACCCTTTGATTTTCATCAACTCCCAATCAAAGATTCAGGAACAAAGGCACCATAAATGGGCCTCCTAAATTCAACAATTTCACTTAGTCATCAGATATAAGAAAGGCACTTCTAATAAAATGGTTTCTTTGCTAAGTTGACCTCCCACTCCAGTTCATTCCATTCTAGAAGTACGTTGTGCTACGTATGACACATGTAAATATCAATATGCTACTGACACTGACTTTCGAGAGATTTGGGAAGATTTGCAAAGCCCCACAATGATCAATCAGACCCCCTTCCTAGACTACACTATTCGTGATGGGTGGCTATATAAGTTGAATTTGCTATGCATTCCACACTCAAAAGACCGCCTCTTGCTCATTAGGAAGACGCATGCTTCAGCCTATGGGGGCCACTTCGGGACCACAAAGACCACCCAACATCTGCAACGCCATTTTCATTAGCCTTCCATGTAGCCTCAAGTTCAAAAATTTATCAGAGCTTGTGCCTTATGCTCACAATCCAAGCCATCCATCCAGAAGCATGGGTTGTATCAACCATTGTCGCTTCCTTCTTGGCCTTGGGAGTCAATCTCAATGGAATTCCTCAGTGGACTTCCAACAACCCAAAAGAAACATGATGCAATCTAGGTAGTGGTATGTCACTTCAACAAAATGGCACTTTTTATCCCATGCACAAAGACTACTATAGCAGTGAAAACAAGGGAACTCTACTTCCGCCATGTCTGGCCCCATTTTGGCCTCCCAAGCAGTATCATCTCATACATAGATTGTCTCTTCCTCATTACATTTTGGAAGACCATATGGGCACTATTGGGGTGCCACCTCAATTTTTCTACTGCATTCCATCCTCAAACAGATGGCCAAATAGAGGTTGTAAACAGAGTCTTGGTGCATGCTCTTCGAACTCACTTTGGGTGTAGCAAACAATTGGACAATTACTTGCACATTCTCTAGCATAGCTAAAACATGGCTACACATTCTTCTATAGGATTTTCACCTTTTGAAGCCTTCTTGGGCTTCCAACCAACATCTCCAACCGAGCTCCCACTCACTTGGGCTCCTTAAGGTACCTTCCATCAACAGCAGGAACAGCTGTCAGCTCAACGATTTCTCCAACAAATTGCACAACACCACAGTGCAGTGACATCAGCACTCAAAACATCCCAATATCATTCCAAGCAGCGACATGAAAAACAAAGAGCATTCATGTCCTTTCAACCAGGGGATCAAGTCTAGTTACACTTAGATAAGAAGCACTTCAAAGGCCACCATCACAAGCTTCTACTAATTAGATATGGTATGTATACAATACTTGACAATATTGGATAAAATGCATATAGGTTGGATCTTCCACCACAAATGGGAATCCACGATGTCATTAATGTAAATCACTTAAAGTTTTTTGAGCCTTCTCTCTTGGAAGAACCAGTCACCATCACTCATCCAGTGGAAAAAATTCTGGATTTCCAACTCCCATTGGCTAAAGACACTATACTAGACACTCGAAGTCACTCTACAAGACACCAGACTTACACTTCATATCTGGTATCCCGCTAAGGCCAAACTCCAGCTCAGGAAAAGTGGATCACAACTGATGTATTGCACAACAAGTTTCTGCATCTTCTCATCGAAGCTAAGATGCTTCCAAATCTAAACAGGGAGGAATTGGGCCAAGGAGGCCACCTAGGGGAACGCCTACGTGGGGCGCACAAGTCAACCACCTAGGCGCAACACTTCTTCACCTTTTGATGATGAATTAAATATAGGTAAAATAAATGGTTCCCTTGGTATATAAGGTGAAGCGGGACTATAATAACTCATTCTTACCTTTTCTTCTAAAGCTATGTGTTTTGGTTGTATTCTTTTCTGAGTTTTCATTTTACATTCACGACAATTTTGTTTTTAGGATTTTCTGAAGAATAATCAATGCGCCTTCCTTCATGGTTGCCTCCTAATGACTCTATTTTCCATGATTCCACCTCTGAGAGTAAGTTTATCTCATTAGTTATCCACTCTCTCAGGGAGAAAAAAAATTCCTTTGAGTTTTCTAAGGCAGGAGGAAGGGTGAACCAACTAAGGTTTGCTCCGTTGTTGGTTTCATCTTTGTGGGAATGAAGTGAGGGTGCCCTCTTTCATGGCTTCATTAGGCTTCTCCCACTAATCCCTGGAGGTCACTCTGAGATCGCCAAAAACCTCTTGGCCACTATCGGGTCACCCCAGTTTGGACCCCCATTTGCTTGGTCATCCAAACTAATGTTGCGCCCCTATTCAGATTTACACCCCTGAGGAGAGTTTTTGGTCAGAAGTCGAGCTATGGATTGTGTGGTCACCTTCTCCTTTAGATCTCCTTCTTTAGAAGATCATGCATGCTTCAGCCTATGGGGGCCACTTCAGGACCACAAAGACCATCTAACATCTTCAATGCCATTTTCATTGGCCTTCCATGCAGCCTCAAGTTGAAAAATTTATCAGAGCTTGTGAATTATTCTCACAATCCAAGCCATCCAACCGGAAGCATGGGTTATATCAACCACTTATGCTTCCTTCTCGATCTTGGGAGTCAATCTCAATGGACTTCCTCAGTGGACTTCCAACAACCCAAAAGAAACATGAGGCAATCTGGGTAGTGGTATGTTGTTTCAGCAAAATGGCACTTTTTATCCCATGCACGAAGACTACTACAACAATGCAAACAACAGAACTCTACTTTCGACATGTCTGGCCCCATTTTGGCCTCCCAAGCACTATCATCTCAGACAGATATTCTCGCTTCCTCAACACATTTTGGAAGACCATATGTGCACTATTAGGGTGCCACCTCAAGTTTTCTACTGCATTCCATCCTCAAATGGATGGCCAAACAAAGGTTTTCAATGGAGTCTTAGTTCATTCTCTTTGAACTCGCTTTGGCCACAACAAACAATGGGACAATTACTTGCACATTATACAACACAACTACAACAAGGCAACACATACTTCTAGAGGCTTTTCACCTTGTGAAGTCTGTTTGGGATTCCAACCAACATCTCCAACCGAGCTCCCACTCACTTGGGATCCTCAAGGTACTTTCCATCAACAACATGAACAACTTTCAGCTCAACGATTTCTCCAACAAATTGCACAATGCCACATTGCAATAACAACAACACTCAATGAAGCCCAAGATCATGCTAAGAAGCACAATGAAAAAAAAAGAACCTTCATGTCCTTTCAACCAGGGGATCAAGTCTAGTTACACTTGGATAAGAAGTGCTTCAAAGGCCACCATCACAAGCTTCTGCCAATTAGATATGGTTTGTATACAATACTCGACAAGATTGGAGAAAATGCGTATAGGTTGGATTTGCCACCGCAACTGGGAATCCATAATGTCATTAATGTAAATCACTTAAAGTTGTTTGAGCCTTCCCTCTTGGAAGAACCAGTCACCATCACTCATCCAGTTTACAACATTCTTGATTTCCAACTCCCATTGGCCAAAGACACTATACTAGACACTTAGAGTCGCTCTACAAGACACCGGACTTACATTTCACATTTGGTAGCCCGCCACGGCCAAAATCCAACTCAGGAAAAGTGGATCACAACTGAGGTATTGCACAACAATTTTTTGCATATTCTCATGGAATGCGGGATGCTTCCAGATCTAGACAGGGAGGAATTGGGCCAAGGAGGCCACCTAGGGGAATGCCCACCTGGGGTGCACAAGTCAATGACCTAGGCTCAACACTTCTTCACCTTTTGATGATGAATTAAATATATGTAAGATAAATGGTTCCCTTAGTATATAAGGTGAACCATAACTAAAATAAAGCATTATTACCTTTTCTTCTGAAGCTATGTGTCTTGGTTGTTTTATTTTCTGACTTTGCATTTTACATTCATGGCAATTTCATTTTTAGGTTTTTCGAAGAGTAACTAGTGCACCTTACTTCATGGATTCCTCCCGGTGACTCTCTTTTCCATGCTTCCACTTATTATAGAAAGCTTATCCCATTATCTAGCCACTCTCTCAGGGAGAAAATTCTTTCCTTTGAGTTTTCTGAGGCAGAAGGGAGGGCGCACCAACTGGGGTTTACGCCCTTGCTGGTTACTTCTTTGCTGGGATGAAGTGAGTGCGCCCTCTTCCATGGTTGCACTGTTATTCTCCCACTAACTCCCGAAGATCATTCTAAGATCGCAAAAGCCTCTTGGTGACTCTTGGATCATCTCGGTTTGGATCCCCATTGCTTGGTCACCCATACCAATGGTGCACCCCTGTTCAGATTTGTGCCCCTAAGGAGAGTTTGGTTAGAAGTCGGGCTATGGTTTGCGTGCTCACCTTCTCCTCTAGATCGCCTTCTTGGGCATATCAAGCATCCTCCCTCATAACATACTTGTTTTCATATCGTTTCTTAGGTATTTTCATGTTGGCCTCATCCCTAACCCGAGGGAATATTCTCCCCTACTTTTGTACTAGATTGTTCCCTCACATCTGACACTTTTGGAAGTAGGGTTCCACATTTTCTATGGGAAATAATTCATTCTAGTGGTGTTATTCTTTTCACCCATGCATGGAATAATGATTTACTCTTTGTAATTGGATTCCATAAATAGTTTGTCTTTGGTTAATTAAATAAATAAAATATAAAAGTTACAAAAATATTTGTCATCAATTTTTATGATGACGTAGTTCTATATAAATATATTCTAATATATTTCACCATATCAATTTTAACATAAACTAGCAAGAAATTAAATAATTAAATTTTCAAAATGAGGGGCATTACAATTGAGATGGCCATGACTTCTGATATGAAGGATCTATGAACAACAAAACAAATCTTGGGCATTCAAATACACAGAGACAGAAAAAATGGTAAGCTTTGGATTTTACAACAGAAGTATGTGGCGAGGATATTTGTAAGATTTGGGATGAATAATGTGAAATATTTAAATATCTCTTTTGTTTCCCATTTTAATAATTGTTTGGGTTTATGTCCTACTAGTGAGGAAGAAAAGGATTATATGTCACATTTACCTTATGCTAATGTAGTAGGTAGTTTGATGTATGCAATGGTACATACTAGATCAAATATTTCACATACAATAATTGTTATTAGTAGGTACATGACCAATCTAGAAAAAAAAACATTAGAAAATGTAGTGAAATTGTATCTAAGAGGTATAAGTTATTATTTCATTACTTCTAATGGTAGTAGTAGTTATGTATGCGGTTACGTTGATTCAGAATTTGCAAGTAATTTGGAAAAGAGAAGGTATACTTCAGGTTAGATATTTACTTTTGCAAGAGGATATACCTATTGGATGTCAAGTATTCAAGAAACAATCACTTTATCGACTATAGAGGTGGAATATATTGTTGCCTCACATCATTGCAAAGAGGTAATTTGGTTGAATGGTCTTTTGGGTGAGTTTGGAAGAGTGTAAAATGGTGTAATTTTATTCTGTAGCAATCAAAGTGCTATTCATTTGGATATGAATACATTTTACCATAGTAATATGAAACATATTGATATTAAGTACCATTTTGTAAGACAACTTATTGATGGAGGTGGATTAAATCTTAAAAAGGTCCACATTCAAGAAAATTATGCAGACATGTTTACAAAACTAGTGTTAGTAGACAAGCTATAGTGGTATTCGACTTCTTTGGCTTTGCAAAGGAGGTGATGAATGGGCTTGGGAAAGGTAACAGGTAATTTTTTTTCAAGGTGGAGATTGTTAAAATATGAAAACAATTAATTAAAAGAAAATGTGAAACTAAATTTACTTGTGTAAATGTTGGTTTACAAAACTGGTGGAAGTTTATATAATGGGTGGTAGTTTTCATAACTATGTAATGGTTCCAACTTCTAGATATATCTTTGCAGCCTAAGAAATATAATTGTGTGTTGTAATTTCGATTGCAAGCCTTGAATAATAAGAGATGATTTCCCCATAGATTTTTCCTTGACACACTGTCAAGGTTTTACCACTTAAATCTTGTGTGTTATTTGAGTTAGTTATTTTTCTTATTGTCATTCATTTTGCAATTTTACTGCTATGCTCAGGATCCTGCATATTAACAAGTGGTATCATAGAAAAGGTTAAGAAGGTCCGTCTGTATTTCGAATTCGTTGGTCGAGGAATATGAAGCCAAAATTATGTCCTCTAGCATGTTCATGGTGCTCATTTTTTCTTGCACGCAGAGGAGAGAAACATTTTTTTTTTTGTGAATAGAGGAAGGAGCAAGAAGTGAGCCACTTTTTGGTATTCAAGACCCTAAACATAGCAATAAAATTGCAAAAGGATATTAGTTTGCAAGCTCAAGATGTATTTGTATGACCTGAAGCAGTCACCTAGGAAATGGTACAAAAAGTTTGATTCCTTCATGGTGAGCCAAAGATTTACAAGAAGTGAGTATGACCATTTAATTTACTTCAAAACTTTTAAGAATGGACTAATTATTATATTGTTATTATATGTTAATGATATGCTTATTGCAAGAAAAAGTGTGGTTGAAATCAACACATTAAAGACTTAGATAGCTATGAATTTTGATATGAATGATCCAGGAGTAGAAAAACAAATCTTGGGCATTGAAATACAGAGAGAGGGAAAAAATGGTAAGATTTGGATTCCACAAAAGAAGCATGTGGAGAAGATACTTTTAAGGTTCGAGATGGATAATGTGAAACCTGTAAATATCCCTTTTGCTTCCCATTTTAAGGGATCTTTAGGCTTATGTCCTAGTAGTGAGGAACAAAATGATTATATATCCCATGTACCTTATACTATTGCAGTAAGAAGTTTTATGTATGTGATGGTATGTACAATACTCAATATTTCACATGTTTTGGGTGTTGTCAACATGTAGATGGAAAATCTAGGAAAAAAATATTGGAATGTAGTGAAATGGGTCCTTCGGTATCTAAGAGGCACAAGTGATTATTGCATCACCTTTAATGGTAGTAGTGGTTCTGTATGCGGTTATGTTGATTCATATTTTGTAGGTGATTTGGACAATAGAAGGTCTACTCCAAGTTATGTATTTAGTCTTGTAGGAGGATCTATTAGTTGGATGTCTAAGTTCAAGAAACAATCGCTTTATCCACTATAGATGCATAATATATTGCTTCCTCACATGCTTGAAAAGAAGCAATTTGGTTGAATGGTCTTATGGGTTAGATTGGAAGAATGAAAAACAACTTAATTGTATTCTGCAATAGTCAAAGTGCTATTCATTTGGTTACAAATCTAGTTTACCATAGTTAGATGAGACATATTGATATTAAGTATCATTTTGGAAGACAAGTTATTGATGGAAGTGGAGTAGATCTTAAAAAGCTCCGCACTCAAGAAAATTGTGCAAACATGTTTACAAAACCAATGTTATTAGAGAATCTATGGTGGTGTTTGGTGTATTTTGGTTTGGAAATGAGGTGATCAATAAACTTAGGAAAGATATCAAGTAAATTGTTGTCAAGATGGAGATTGTTAAAATATGAAAACAATTAATCAAAAAAAACTATAAAACTAAAATTACTTGTTTAATTGTTAGTTTACTAAATGGGTGGAAGTTTGTATAACTAATGATATTTCTCATAACTATGTAAGGGTTCTAAGATTTAGATATATCTTTGAAGCCCCAGAAATGTAAATGTGTGATGTATGCCTAATTGTAAATCTTGAATAATAAGAAAAACCTATGCCTTGCCCGTGGATGTTTCTTGTGTGTTATTTGAGTTAGTTATTTGTCTTCTTGTCACTCTTTTTGTATTTTTGCAATTTTATTATTATGCCGATGTTGAATACCAACATGGCATCCAATCCATTCCGCATTCAGGAGAATTAATAAAGTAAATTTAGTAGCTATATTGTCTCTGCATATTTGCTTGTGGATTAGTCTTGGGTGGAGTCCAAATGAGTGATAATAAACCACAAACCCAAACCACAAGATACAATGTATAACTAAAGAAAAAAAGTGGAGGTTTCAAACCCTCACGTCGGCTAACATTTTTAAAGGACCTTGCTATGAACACAGAACTATTTAGTCGTTAAAAAAATAACAAGATGAAATATGAAAGCAAACGAGTGAATTTAATTGCTGGTTCTTAGCGTATATCTCTCAGAATTAGATTTGGAACCCCTGGTCGGCTACCTCTGCATACATTTAAATCTTTCTGGCAGTGACATTTAGTTATCAAACCAGAAGAATGGTTTTAGACAACTCGAACTAATCTAGGGTCGACTAGGGACTCCACCAACTAGAAAACTGAAGAATTGAGCGAAACAATACTTATTATTTCCAGATAGATAGCTCTGCGTTTCCCTGTGTAATTCTTCATGAAGGAATTCGAAGCACTGTGATAGCTGTTGAAGAAGGTCTGTGATCTTGAGGCATCCAAAAGCACATCAAGAATCACCTCATCCCCAATAAACGGATGATACAGAGGTAAAAATATTTCTTAGATGATGATTTATGATCCTTCTCTCTTGCAGAGAAAAGTATTGCCATTCCTCCCTTCTGTGAATAACGTTTGTGTGGATTTTTTCGATTCCGGCTCTGTGGTTTGACCATAAGCAAGCTACACACTCTCCTCAGAGTTTATATCTGATTATGAAAAAGGACAGACTTCACCACAGAGCCGGATCCTTCTTTAAATTTATTTCTCCCTTCATTCCTGCAGGTAACATTCCTGCAGGTAAGACACAATTGTTTTGGATCACTGGCATTAATTGGTTCTCGGCATACTATTCAGACTGTATACCTTCATTCAATGCACCATAAATTTTGCAGGGACCATACACTGTGCGTGATTTGACGTGTAATATTAAATTAGACACTGGATTGTCTAATTTGGATTGTGATTTCAGCTGTACAATGTCGTCCCCTTACCATAGTGAAGACTTTGGCCAAAAGTGTCCCCTGTGATTGCTTGAATCCGCTGCTCACAATTTCATTTCATTCTGGGACTCTGCTTGCCAAGATGCAAAAACAAGTATAGATAGGCCGGAATAATTAGAGACGCAGATCTCTATTGGTCCAAATCCCCATACATAAACAAAACTGGGATGATGATAAACCCCAAATACTTAGGGTGATAATATGCAGTCTGAGGTTTGGTGTGACCGGCACTAGTCCCGCTCGAACTCCTTCAGCAATATAGACGCACACGGCTGAGATCTAGGTTTTCACTTCGAAAAGATGACAAAACCATCATAATCTAAAAACCTCAATGGCATATGATGACTGTTGCTCGTTTGAGCTAATCATCGAATGATTTCACTTAGAAAACATTGAGCTAATGATCCACTAACTTTACTAAAATGATTGCACTCGCTGATATGAGGAGTGTCCAGTTCAGCTCACAGAAAATTTTAGGACTATATATGGTTCAGTTTATTGGTTTTTTTTTCATGCTATTTTTAGTTTATATTTATTTTTATAAATATTTAGCCTAAATTATTTTTTTATTTTCTTTTTTATAGTTCAAATTTTATAAAAATTTTACAAAAATATTGCTAAACACGTCTAAAAGAAAGTTAATGTTTAGACTCATCTTTTCTATTAACCTCCCACAACTGGTTGGGAGTAAATTCACTTCTGTGTGGTCAGGTAGAAGTGCATGTTAAAGTTGAGCAATTATTGAATGTTAAAGGAAGGTTTTGAGTCCTTTTTTTGGTGGTCCATTTCAACGTGTTCGAGTTAGCTTATATTTCTCATTTTTGTCGGGTTCTTATTTTGTTCTTCAATTTTATTTTTAAATAAAATTTTGAATTTTCTTAAAAGGTTTATAAGGTTGGTTTATACTTTTATACATTAGATTTAAATTTTTAATATAAAATTTATAAATATTAATTTTGGTAAAAATATTTAATAATGATATTCGGAGTAAATTTCTAGCTGTTAATTACTGCAACGTTATCCTTGTGAGCATTGAATAGCAACCCCAGGAAACGATCCCGAACTTCTATATGAAGTTCCTTGAATCACATTGTGTTTCCTATTATATATTATTGCGGATAATGAATACTTACCTTTTCCATTTAGAACTCTTATTAAAATCATCATTGGAAAGTCTTTACTCTATTATTTGTTCTAGGTCGAGGCTGTCACATGCTCATTATTAAGTTATTGTTAAAGGTGAAAATAAATATGAAAAATGGTTGAAGGAATAAAATGAAATATAAAGTATGAATATAATATTTGGTTTATAAAGTATCAATGAAATATTTGATTTATAAAGTATGAATGAAATATTTGATTTAGATTTAGATTATTTGTAAAATGAAAAACAATTTTCAATTTTTTTTTAACTAAAGTTTAAATTAATGGATAAATTAACTTTTATAATTAATTTTAATTTGAATTATTTATTAAATAAAATTTATTTTGAATTTATTTTAAATTATTATTATATTTAATTGATATTAAATTAATAATGTATTAGAGGTTATTTTAATAATTAATAATGTATTGTCCCCGAGGTGTAGGACAGTCGGTGACGGAGTGTGTTGTTAAGCCACTTCGTGATGTTAAAGTCATCGGTTCGAAACCTGCGGGGACAAAAAATCCAACCATGTTAAGGGTTGGTGTGGCTCAGGCTATCTAGAAAATGAAATGTTAATCAGTCAAAGGTGGCAATCAACTAGCTATCATAGTAAATTTCAAATATGATTAAGTAAAAGTAAAAAAATAAACATGTAAACGGATGTCTTTATAATAGTGAGGAAGTTAGTGGTTGAAATCACAACCATTGATTTATTGGGATGACTAAGAATATTCCAACAATATTTAATCTTGTCCATACAA
>SNQJ01S0025559.1:41016-61876 GCA_010110895.2 Picea sitchensis
TTTTAATTTACACAATAAATATATTATTTTGACTTCTAATATATGTATATGTATTTACTTTAGGAATATTATACAGTTTTAATTTACTAAAATATAAATATAGTAGTATGAAAAGAACTAAATTTTTTACTTTAGGAATATTATACAGTTTTAATTTACTAAAATATAAATATAGTAGTATGAAAAGAACTAAATTTTTTACAATAAATAGGAGCCAAAATTTACATACACGTTTTCCATCTTAACATTTTTTTCTCAAATTTTCTCTTTACAATACTTATTATAATATTATTTTTACTTATAATATGTGTATAAAGTTTTAATTTTCAAATATAGTATGAAAATAACTAAATTTTTTACAATAAATAGGAGCCAAAATAAAAAGAATAAATAAGAATATTGATATAAGTTATAGTTAATTTATCTACAAATTTTATTAATAAAGAGAAACATCTTCCAAATATACATCACTTGATTGTATTATTTATAAATAAATTTTCAAAAAAATAATTATTATTTCTATTGAAAAGTTGAATGCAAATTATACTTTTCATGTGCATACTACACTTACCACATATTGTAGATGTTGCAAGAACATTTATAAAAACTCATATACAAAAAATATGAGAGTATGCATTAACTTATTATACAAAATGTAACCATCTAAGAAAAATAGCAAAAAGCTACTGATTAGAATAATATTTGATCCTTCATTTTCTCCCTTTCTTCTCTTTGACCTTAATCCAAATCCTTAAAGAAGGGTTGTGAAAACTATCTATATATAATAACTCAAATTTATAAGACTCAAAGGATGTGCCAACTCCTTATTTAAATTTGGAGTTGTCGTATTAATGAATTTTCTGAATTTTCTTCATTAAGTTTGATGGGGTTTCATATATAACTACCTCCATGATAGAGGTAATCCCATTATTCTTATTTCCTACTCTATCCATTGAAGAGATGGGGATTTTTTAACATATAATGTTGATAATTTATTAGTATCTTTCTTTGAGGCTATTATTTATGAACTTTCTACATCCTATTCCTCTTCAACCTATCATAGTTCTTTTTCAAATTATTGACATCATTTGGGTTTTGGATTGTTCTCTTATATTTTTAGAATAAATAGATTCTTGAGGACTTGTTTCTACTTGTTCACAAACATGATATGGAGAAGTTGTTTTTTCATATTCTTTTTGAATCATTTCTTATGATGTGTCATTTTATTTAATAATTTCTTACTAATTTCAATCTCATCACATATATATGTGAAAATGGAAAAAGAGCATTTTTAATCTGATCTACGGGTGGAATCACGAAGGTGGGTTACACTTTCGTGACAATCGGGTTTCCAAAATTTCGAAAAACTTTTTTTCGGCCGAACTAAAAATATTTTTCGGCCGAAACATTATATTTTCGGCTGAACTATTTTTCGACCGAAAAAATAAACGTCAAATCGAACGGTGCAATAACCGCCCCCTCGATTTGCATGTAGAAATTTGGTCGGCCGAATATTTTCTTTCCGGCAATATCTTTTCGGCCGAAAGATAGTTCGGCCGAAATATTATTCGACCGAACTATCTTTCGGCCGAACTATCTTTCGGCCGAACTATAGTTCGGCCGAAAGATAGTTTATATAATACCCGCACATCGAGGTTGGATGGTTTTCGAAAAATTGGAGAGTTTTGGAGAGATATCGCAGCGTCGTCGGTCGTGGAGATTTCGCAGCGTCGCCAGTCGTGGAGAGTTTTGGAGAGATTTCGCAGTGTCGTGGAGAGTTCGCAGTGTCGTCGGTCGTGGAGATTTCGCAGCGTCGTGGAGATTTCGCAGCGTCGCGGACAGGTAAGCTTCGAATTTTGCAGCGTCGGTTGATTTGATAGGTTTATCATTCCCATAGTCGAGTCGATATTGTATTTAGTCGACTTCCTTCTTCCTTTTATTAGTACTTCCAATCAAGCAAAAGTAGGTTAAAATTTCGCCAATGGATGGTTGGATGGCATCCAACACTCTCGTACAGGTCGAGTGCCTCGACTATAGAGAAACTCTAGGGTATGTTGTTGGAACCTTTTATGAATATTGCAGTAGATTTTGCAATTAATCAGTCGAGAGTAGGTATACCATAGTGCGTAAATGAAGTTTGTTTGTGATTTCTAGTGAGACCTCTCCAAATAGCTTGTATCTTGCTTTGCACAAAATAAGAAGACTTCCTCAATGCTAACATAATCCAGTCACTCCAGTGTATAGTCAATCATAAATTATTTATAAGGGGAAGCAAGGCTCCATTGTTATGGATGTGTATTCGAACAAGATTTTGATTCGGGAAGGACCTCCTTTTGTCAGCTCAATCAATCCAGAAATTCACATAATCAATCAGTTGTTCTGATTTTGATGTTTGATTATTGTTTTGCGCGGATGGTGGTATGATGGGTCGTCTCTATCATTGGTCGCATTCTTGCATCATCATGATAATTATGGAGACCGTCGTCATCATGGTTGGTTGGTACATTGACCCGACCAGTTCCATTTCTAGTCACCTTCACATCTTGCGCAGTCCAAATTTCTTTAGTTGGTCAATAACATTGAGAATCGACTTCCTCCCCAGAACCTCTTCATCTCGCTTAACAGAAAACGTTGGAATATAAATGTGGTAATGTCTTTCTCTGCTTATCATCAGTGCTGATGACGCCTCTCCCATCAATCATTATACTTGCAATATCACCATCAATCGTTATGCTTGTAATATCTTCATTACAAGGGTACGCTTTGTAAGAACTTATTTCCATAAATCATGATTTATTGATTGTGTAGTCACACTATGCAAGATCCACCAATGTAAGCTTTGAATTTCGCAGCGTCGTGCCAGCGCACGATGCGAGCTTCTCTTTCTCCTTGGTTTGATAAAAGGTTTTCGAGCGAAATGAATGACCAATATAATTCCAACCCCTCAGCTCGTACAGGTCGACGTCGGTGCTTTGAGAATGTGTGGTTTGGCAGGGCCAACCCCTCAGCTCGTATAGGTCGACGTCGGTTCTTTGAGAATGTGTGGTTTGGCAGGGTGATTTATTTGCTTTATAACAGTTTAAATTTGTTTTAGAAGTTCTATGTTAAAAAGTTATGTGGAATGGCAAGGGCTGTTTTAATTTTCTTATAACAGTTTTGAGTTTGTTCAGAATAGAGAATCACCTTAATAGTTATGTGGAATGGAAAGTAGCAGTTTTCAATTTCTTAATAATAGTTTTGTTAATTTCTTTAGCATAGCGCATTAAATTAAAGAATAGGAGGAATGGCAACAACTATTGAAACTGTTTTAATTTCTTTATAATAGTTTTATTATTTTTATCATAATGCATTAAATTAAAGAATAGGAGGCATGGAAACAACGATTGAAACCCGCTTTTATAATATTTTAAATAGTTTTAGAACAACACATTAAATTGAACATGTGGAATGGCGGTGTGATTATAATTACCTTTTAATAGTTTTTTATTGTTTTAGAACAACCCATTATTTTAGGAACATGTGAATGGCAGTATAATTATAATTTCCTTTTAATATTTTTGATGGTTTTAGAACAACACATTATTTTAAGAACACTTGGAAGGCAGTATATTATAAATGCTTTTTCATTATCTCTTTTCATTGCTTTCTAAGGTATGAGAGGTGTGCTAAAACCAGTTGTCTTTTAAGGGAAAAATTTTATTTAATTTAGCAGTTGAGTTCAATAAATTTCTTTCATGTCTATTTCTTGCAACACAATCACTTGCATGTCTATTTCTTTGAATCTTGAGCATGTTCAGTCACTGAACCATTCTTTTTATGAAAAATTGGGAAACTATATGCATGTACATCTATGCAAGTAACTTGGCATTCATTTTAGGTCAAAGGGAGAACTAGGTGTTAGCTTATAATTTTGTGCAAACTCTAGGCTCCAAATTTCTAGTATTAAATTCATAATTTGTCATTAATTAGGTAATATAGATTGGTATGAGGGTGAAAGAACCAAGGTTCTCTTTTTTTCCTTCCCATGTGGATGGCCATTGCATTATTGTGAACATGGATTTTTATATTAGAATTGAAAATCATTAATACCTTGTCCTTTGTGGGATGTGAATAACTTTTTTCGATTTAATATGTGCTCTACCTCACACTATTGAGTGATCTTGGTAGATCAAAATAACTTAGATACATTTTTTATGTTTTCAATCCAACATATACGGAGTTGAAGACCCCAAGTGTCCACATAAATTACAATCTAGGACAAGTTTTCATTTTTTCTATTCAAACACTTAAAGGAGTTTAAAGTAAGGACCTTTAAGTTTCCACATCTTTTACAATCTAGGGAAAGTTTCATTTTCTTTCCAAGAAATTTCAAATTTACTAGGTTGAAATAATTCACACTTAGAACTTAATTAGAAAAGAGTAATCTAACCTTTATATATTCATGATATAATTGTGTTCATAAAGTTTTTACACACATGTCATTTGCACAAATTTCACCCACACACACTAAGGATTTAAAGGTTACACTCTTTGAGTATGAACGCCTCCCTATGCCTAAAAGAAATCCTCCTTCTAGGAGGATCATAACAATTGAGGAGTTTTAAAAAAAAGTCCTTCATCACACCCTTAATCAAGATGAACTAGTTCATGTCCCCACTTCCAAAATTTTAAAAGAAAAATCTAACGAACAAACTAAAATCTTCCCTTAGAATGTCACAAAATAATTTCTAGTGCTAGTTAGGATTTCACGTGTTAGTATCCAAATAACCCTGGATTATCTCTTTTCATATGAGACATAGAATTTTACTCGTAGGGTGATGTCAAGATCATTTCTACCAAACATGGTTAGAACCCATTTGGTAATAGGTGCACTCTTGAGAGTGAATAATGATGAGTTTGGGACCAAATGTGATTGAAAGTCATATATATTTCTTTATTAAAATCCCACAACTCATATATTTCCTTATAAAGGTAGGGAACATATTGAATGTGTTTGTAAAGAGTTAACTTAGTGACTAATACATGGGATGTCTTAAATTCATGAAATTTTCTGTCATATTTTGAACAACTATTGGGAAATGTCATTCATTCATGAAATTCCATTCATTCCCACTTTCAATAGTGATCATTTAGTGGATTCATGCTCGATTGTTGAAATTATTGAAACACCTAGTCACGCTTTTTAGAGGAAGGCCATAGTCATTATGGACCATGTTTTTAATTTTCCATGCCTCTATGAGAGAGACTGAACATCCTATCAAAAAAAATTATTACCTTAGACTCAATTATGAATATTGTTTCATTTATTTTCTTAAATGTATTAGTTTAATTTAGCCATTTTTCTTTGATTCTTCTATTTAGTTCAAAAGAAACATTGATTGTGAAATTCCACTTCGTACATGGCCATTTTAAAACCAAATGTTCATAGGGAACCCTTCTTACTCCTAACATTCTAACACTTGACTAGATTCCCACCACTATTGGCAGGTGTCCCCGGTCTTACCATTAACCTAATAATGTTGATCCAAAAAGGAAGGATCCAAGTAATGTTGTGTTCAAAGTTTACTTGGATCCTTCCTATTTGGATCAACATTATTAGGTTCATGTGCTCAAGAAAATCACTTGGAGTCTGGTTCCCAATAGTTAGGAACATGGAAAGTAATCCATAACCATGTATGCTCTCAACTTAAATGTGCCGTAATTAATCATATATGTTGATTCTATATATTATATATTTAATGAAACCTACTAATTATCCCATCTGCATCATGCAACATGGCTACTAATTCCATCCAAAATTCCCTCAAACATTTCAAAGTTTGAAGGAAGAGAACACCTTTCCAGGGAAAGTCTGTTGGGTATTTGATGGTGGTGTTCATCCAACACCATCAAATAAACTCAATCTGGTTTCACTTTCTCCAATGAATCGTAACAAGACAATCCACCAAGTTGTATACTGACTAAGAATCTAGGTCACATTCTACTATCATGTCTTTAGTAAATGCATTCCTAACCTTCTTCTAATCTCTAGTTCACCATGACACGGGCTTATAAATCCTCATTAATTTATGGAAACAATTTATACACATACCATGGATAACATCCATGAGGGGTGTCAATGAAGAATATTGTGAGGGGTACCACCATGCCCCAAAGTGAGGATGAATATATATATATATATATAAATATCTACATTTCAACCTAATATATGGTAATTTTAATAAGTATACATAGTCCCCCTAGATTCCCCTTCATCTTTAACCCTTTAAGCCAACAAAATTTGGGACATATCATTCCACCGATGGGTTAATTGGGACAATGGCTCATTTCCATCCACCTTTGTTGAAATCCACCCTCAATTGATACTAGCCATTATAGAAATAATTATTGGGGAGCCCTTCATATCAACCAACTACTATAAACCATATATATCTAGCAATAAGCCCCCAAACAATCCTCTCAAAACAACATAGTGAAAACAACCCCTCAGCATCAGCTAGTGATTTTCATTCCCCTCCAAACATGCACGCTACCCCACATGTACAAAAGCCAAACTATAATATTAAAATCTATATTATGGGGTATCTAATTCATACACCCATTGTTGGAACCCACCCCAAAATATCTATTCCAAAATAAGCTAGTGCTACACCCCCATAGGTTGAACAACATGCTAGTGTTGACTTTGTTCAAGCTTCACCAACTTAATAAATTCAATCATTTGAGTAATTGAACTTGGTTTATGCCACAACTCCAAAAAAGAATGGGGAAAAAAGTAGAGAAGTGTCGGAAAGTTCACTGCATAGGAGTCAATAACAAGGTCACAATAAGAGTTGGTAAAGATATATCCCCTCAAGCTTGCTCTTGTGTTCTAAACTACTACATGTACACATGGATTTCATGGGATCCCTCTTGGTTTGGTCTTTCAAGAAACTACTACAATGATAGACTTTACTCGATAACGTGCGGATCCCCCTTGAATGCAGGTAACTTCAAGCTTGAAGTGTGGAGTGAATCATATAGGCGACAATTAGTGGGTCACTTGATAGCTCTTTGGGGTTTCTCCTCACCGGGTTGGACTTTTCCTTAGGGAGTATTTGAGTGGTAACAATATTCTGACAAGGAGATAGACCCATTTTCTTTGAATGCAGGAAGTTGAATAATATGAGGGGAACTACACATGTCCACATAGAACAATAAATGTTAGTCAAGTGGCACTAGTAACATGTATTTTATTAACCCTGTGTCTTTTGAACTTTTGCAACCCTAATAAAACCCTAACAAATACTTTGTACCATGATTTCACTAAAAAAATGTACCATGGTTTCAATACCTCCACACCTCCAAAAGTTCATATTTCCATTTCATTCAATCCATCATTGTCTTGTGAATATTTCTCTATCTCCCATTCAAACTCTCCATCATTAAGAATGAAAGGGTGACAAACAAATAAGCATGTAAGACAATGATTGATTGAATGAAAGGGACATATGACCTTTGGAGGTGTCGATGTAATGAAATCACAATACAACTTTTGGAAAGGTGGGAAATAGATCTTCTTCCTATTTTGCACTAGACTGCTTAGTGATCTCATCTTGAAGACACATGTCTCAGCCTTTATACGAGGGTGGGGAGATATTGAGTAAAAATATCTTTATTATGTTTTAATCATTATTCCCTACTGTGACTTCATCTCCCTCTAATTTCACCTTCATACTCCCTCATATATGAGGGATGTGTAGGTGAGGATACATGTGGCACTTAGCAAATATAAATTTACCTTTAGTAAATCTCAAAGTCTTCTTTCATTACAACTTCTTAGAGTACTATTGACAAGTTGGACAAAGTGCTGCAATCCCTAACCCAACTAAAAGGGCCCTCATCAATCACTCTATAATCTCTAGGCTTAAAGACCATGTATCCATGTGTTTTGACTCTTATCCCAAGATTATGAATGAGATGAAACTTGAATGGGTAGTACTAAACTTCTGGCTGGGTTAATACTTCTTAAGGATTTAACCCCCATGATTCTTAAAGGTTAAATAAGATTGAAGCGACTGAAGCTACAGCATGTATTTAAGCAAGGAGGCTACAAAGGGAACCAATAGTTTTGCTTTCATAGGGCTAATAAATCGCTTAGACTTTAATCCTAACCCTAACCTAGCCAATCCCTCTAATGGAGTAATGTCCACACGGCCAGCAAAGAAAACTTACTTCTAACCCTCGCTTCTAAGTTTAAGTAGCACCCAATTGAGACATCCTTGAACTCACACATACAAAGTGTGTTTTATGGAAAAATTATATCGCTGTGATACTTTAAAACCGCTTGAAACCATTAGATAAAAGATGATATCGCTGAAGGATACCATGGACCAATGTTAGTATGGCGAAAAGCTAGCGTAGCTACAAGGTAAAGGAACCAATAGTTTTTTCATAGGCTAAGAAATCGCTTAGATGCTTAATCCACCCTAACCTAGCCAATCCCCTATCGGAGGCAATGTCCGCTTACGTGACAAGTAAAGAAAACTTACTCTCTAACCTCGCTTCTAAGTTTATAGCACCATCATGAAACGCTCTGAACTCAATGAAAGGCAGGTTTTCGGAAAATGATATCGCTGAAGGATATGCCCTTTTAAATCAGCTTTGAAACCATTGTGATAAAAAAGATGATATCGCTAGCGATACCAGGACCAATGTTTGTTTAAAACTTTGTTTTATCGAGTTGTGTTTTAAATTCCTTGAACTTGTGTACATTCGGATTTTTTTTTTGATAAACTCTACATTGTGGATGATATCAGGAGTGATGTTGACACGCGATTATGTAAACATTCCTCGCAAACACGCTTCTAGGAATTTTCGAACAAAGAACAATGACTCCTTCTCTAACGGGACTCGAGGAGCACCAACAATCTTAGTCAAGGAGATTGTGAGTCGAAATCAGAAATAGATCAACTCCAAGAAAACTCGGCCAAAACCAGTTGTTATGGATGCAAATTTTTGGATACACATCAACAATTCTACACCTGAGATTGTATGGAATAGCTCTGGACCGGAGAACATTTCTCGTAAGTTTCTAATATTTTGTTTATTTTGTTGAATTTGTTGTATTTAAATTTATGTATTTAAGTTTCTAAGTTTCTCACACATGTTATTTTGTTAAAATTTTGTTGTAGCCAATCAATTTAGAGAAAGGGGTAACAATGAGAGCGGTTGTCACGAAAATTCAAATGTCAGTGCAGAGGGAGAAGGTGGATGAGATGTCGCTGCTATCAGAAACTGGAATTTCATCGCCAACATCCACCTATCCTTAAGAAGTTGATGATGAACTTCCTTGGGAAGAGAATATTGTATAATGATGCTTGAGTGATGCTCTGGTGTTAAAAGGAGGTTGAAAATGATTTGGCGGTCTTGGAACTTCCTTTGGAGAGAAAAACAAAGTTTACAAATTGTTTTGCATTCACTGGAAAACTTTACGGATGCATATCATAAGATGGGGCCAACCACCTAATAGCTTTAATAATCTAACGAAAGTGCCAAAGCTTCCAGGTGATGGGTCCCGATAGGATACAGAAAAAATAGAGTTTCAAAGGAAGACGCTTCATCTACATGTTCAATTTCAAGGAGGGTCCAAAGCGAAAAATGCCGAAGGTGAAATATTTTAAGCACCTCTACTTAATGTAACATCCGTGATAGTCAGATTTTTAATGATATGGAAATTGTCAGGAAACTATGAGGTTCCATTTTTCACTATTTTGGTACTCTATTATATATTTTGGCAGAGTTTTTCTTGCAAATGAAAACGGATTATACCAAATTTCTACCATCCAAATATTATGGCACTAGTAAAGGACGTACATATAATCACAGAGGGCAAGTATACCGACATATGCCATCAAAATGGTCATATCTACTTAACCTCACTAAAGGAAATCATGTTACTCAATGTTTTAGATTCCAAAACTTCATAGATGTCGTCATCTAATCTAATGTATTTTTGACCGTAAGAAAATTGACACCTACACAATGCAAGTATCTATTTTCAATCTAATGTTAATAAGTGGTTCAACATGGTTCAACCTCAGAAAGGCAATCATGTTACTCAATGGTTTAGATTCCAATCTAATGTTATTCGATGAAAACATCTAATCTAATGTGTTTCGACCATTAGAAATTGACAAAATTTCATACAATGCAAGCATCTATTTTCCACCCATCGTTAATATGGTACTTTTTAATGTAAGAAAAAATACCTTCCCATCACTTTACTCAAATAATTAAAACTTTTAAAAGCCTTAAATTGGCCATTCAACTAGAATTCAATGCACTTTAATAATTGGACAAACATCAAAGATATTCATCATGGAAGCATACAAACATTAACCAAATCCAAGAGGGTTTCCATAATGAAATAAAAAAAATGGACTCCATATGACTAAGCCTATAGGAGATGAAAACATCTAATCTAATGCTTGACCATTAGAAATTGACAAAATTCCTTTGCACAATGCAAGCATTTATTTTCCAATCTAATGTTAAGTGGTACTTTTTAATGCAAGAAAAATACCCTCCCACTAATCTACTCAAAATAATTAAAACTTTTGAAAGTCTTAAATTGGCTATCTCACTAGAATTCAATGCACTTTGAACAATTGACTAACATCAAAGAGTTATTCATCATGGAAGCATACAAACATTAACCAAAATCCAAGAGGGTTTCCATAATGAAATAAAAAATGGGAAACCATATGACCAAGCCTAGGAGATGAAAACATCTAATCTAATGTGTTTTGACCATTAGAAAATTGACAAAAATTCCTTACACAATGCAAGCATCTATTTTCCAATCTAATGTTAATACTTGTGGTACTTTTTTAATGCAAGAAAATAATGTCCTCCCACTACTTTAATTTAAAAATAATTAAACTTTTTGAAAGCCTTTAAATTGGCCATTCAACTGTAATGCACTTTGAATAATTGGACTAACATCAAAGAGGTATTCATCATGGAAGCATACAAAACATTAACCAAATCCAAGAGGGTTTCCATAATGAAATAAAAAATGGAACCATATATGACTAGTTTCATAGGAGATGAAAACATCTAGAATTCCAATGCAATGGGACCATTAGAAATTGACAAAATTCCTTACACACAATGCAAGTATCTATTTTCCAATCTATTGTTAATAAATGGTACTTTTTAATGCAATAAAAAAAATACCCTCCCAATTTTTACTCAAAATAATTAAAACTTTGAAAGACTTAAATTGTCCATTCGAACTAGAAATTCAATGCACTCTTTGAATAATTGGACTAACATCAAAGAGCTATTCATCATCTAAGCATACAAACATTAACCAAAGCCAAGAGGGTTTCATAATGAAATAAAAATGGAACCATATGACTAAGCCTATAGGAGATATGAAAACATCTAATCTAATGTGTTTTGGACCATTAGAAATTGACAAAATTCCTTATACAATGCAAGTATCTATTTTCCAATCTATTGTTAATAAATGGTACTTTTAATGCAAGAAAAAAATACCTCCCACTACTTTACTCAAAATAATTAAAACTTTTTGAAAGCCTTAAATTGACAATTCAACTAGAATCAAATGTACTTGAAACACCGGACTAACATCAAAGAGTTATTCATCAAGGAAGCATACAAACATTAACCAAAAGCCAAGAGGGTTTCTGGTGAATGAAATAAAAAATGGAACCATATGACTAAGCCTATAGAGATGAAAAACATCTAATCTAATGTTTTGACCATTAGAAATTTGACAAAATTCCTTAACCAATGCAAGTTTCCGCCTTTCCAATCTAATGTTAATACTTGTGGTACTTTTTAATGCAAGAAAAATACCCCTCTCCCATTACTTTACTCAAAATAATTAAACTTTTGAAAGCCTTAAATTGGGCATCTCGAACCAGAATTCAATGCACTTTGAATAATTGAATTGCCATCAGTATATTCATCAAGTAGCTACAAACATTAACCAAAGCCAAGAGTGGCTTCCATAATAAAAAAATGGAACCATATGACCAAGCCTATAGGAGATGAAAACATCTAATCTAAAATGTGTTTTGGACCATTAGAAAGCCACAAAATTCCTGCCAATGCAAGCATCTATTTTCCAATCTATTGTTAATAAGTGGTATTTTTTAAAGCAAAAAATACCTCCCACTACTTTGCATCAAAATAATTAAAACTTTTGAAAGCCTTTTAAATTGGCCATTCGAACTAGAATTCAATGCACTTTGAATAATTGGACTAATATCAAAGAGTTATCTATCATGGAAGCATACAAACATTAACCAAAGCCAAGAGGGTTTCCATAATGAAATAAAACTGGAACCATATGACTAAGCCTATAGGAGATGAAAACATCTAATCTAATGTGTTCGGGACCATTAGAAGCACTGACAAAATTCTTTAACCAATGAAAGTATCTATTTTCCAATCTAATGTTAATAAGTCTGTTAGTTTCTGCACTACTCCCTCTCACTACTCACTGCATGAGCAGCAACACCATGACTTGAAGTTGGTAGAAAACAGCACAAAGGACCATAGAGCTGATTAAAGAGCCATTAAGAATGCAATTATAAGTAAGAAGAAATCCAATAAAAGGTTGGGCACTGCAACTTCAAAGACACTTTTAATATAATTAGTAGAACAATATTGACAAGAAGGATTTCTATTAGATAACAACTTGAAACCATAAACCCTAACCTTAATTTGGCAATAGTGTTGGGGTCCTAGAAATGACAAAGTTCCAAACGAATGGCGCAACATGATAGTTGAATTTGGAATGAAAATTTCATAGTTTCATCAAATAGAAGAGATGTCTTGGCACAAAGATTATCTCGTGCTGTTAGGGAGGAGCACCAAAAAAAAACTTACTAGACAATTCACAAACAATTGGAGCACATCATGATTTATTCCACAAGTTCCAAGATGCACATCATGATATTGTCATTGGGAACAAACTTTGAGGCAATAAAGCCTTGGTATATACATCTCAACAAAGTTCATAATTATAGGTCATAATTCCAAACTGCAATCCGCCAAGTTTGTTTAAAAACAACGAATGGTATTCCATCTTCAATTATTCGCTCATGATCGACTTTGGACATTTTCCATTTTAACTTTTTTTGATTGAACTTCTATTAACTTTTATGCACGCTGTACATACCAAATGACTATATTGACAACTTGTGACTACCAGTCAGATGTCACAAGTTGTCTTGAAAGTGAACATGAGTATCGGTTTGATGGGTTTCTTGAAAAATATCCTTTCAAATACAATGGATCCTCTTTCATATAAAACCGTTATCATATGTCCTCTAATAGCCTCATCTTTTGTGACGTATCGTGATCAAATAATAATATTTCACTTTTCAGTTGTTGTCTACAGTAACGACGGGCAAAACATCTCCGCAAATAATTGATATATTGTACAACAGCTTAATTCAAGGTTAGATTATCACACAAGTATGTATCTATAAGCTATTTGAAAAATTTAAACATAATTTAATTTTACCTTCTAACAAGATCAAAAACTCTATAGCCATCCACTCCATTACTCATAGTTTCATCTCATCCTCCAAGCTTGCAAGTGGCATTTTCCCCTTTTACATTAAGTTCAACATGTCTCAAGCTTTAATATTAATCCTTCATTTTCAGTTTCCTCAAATATATATGTGGATTCTCGAAATGCCTATGCAAATTTAACAAAAACAAGAGTCATTTTGCCTATCAAATGCAAACCCATTTTGAAACTTTCACTTTTAATTGAATGTATTTTTCTTGTTCCGTGTATTAAAACTCGCATCATACGCGATTGATCTATTTTACATCTTCTATTCCAACATGCCAAAAATACTCCTCATAGACAAGACAAGAACTTGTTAACTTGAAATCAATCAAGAAAATGATTGAAGATTGAATATATAAATTTGAACACATTCAAATTTATATATCCTCTCAGACACATGTACAACATTTATATATAGACACACTACAAGTATCATCCCTCGACGGATTATATTCATGGCTTAGCCATGTTGCACCATTGAACAACTTGTATATAGTGGGATTCCAATCGACCTAAGCATGAGGGTTAATCTGATACCTTTGAAGTGCTCGTCTTATACATGCCCCCGCACCGTCATGGTTTCCCTTTCCATGACTACTTCCCAAAAAAAAAATTCCAACAATGTGTAATATTTTTTTTTTTTTTTTTTTGAAAGTTGGGTCACGATCATAACCAATATAATGATCGTGCGTATTTGAACTGACCCACACACCCATCGACCATATCCAATGTCGATCAAAACCGATCTTGCATTCTTTCAATGAATCATAAAATTTATCAAAACAATGTTGTACATAATGTGTGTCGTAGGTTCGATCATCACTTATATAAAGTGATATTCTTAATAACATGTTTATCACCGTCGTTGTTTTCTATGTTTGGAAGACTTCGTGGAGCATGTCTATATAGAACGGGAACAAATATAGTGACTTGATCATCATGATAATATTCACTGTATTTCTTTTTGTGCGCCGAATGTGTAATTCTCTACAAAATCAACCATGCATAAAATTGTCCCCTGTGGAAACACTTCACGGATTGTTTGAATTGTAGATCTTGCCATCGAGCTCCATGCGAATGCTTTTGGTGTGTTTATATATTTCTTCCTCAAACTCTTCAAAACTCTATCAAACATATTTTATCTAATTTCAAATCAAGCCTTTTGAAATAACATTTGAAGAATGTGGAGTCGTGGCCGCTTCAAATATTCATATCTTTCCAATTCGACTCTTATATTAGAAAAATGATTGATCATTCAGATCAATATGATAATTTTAATGAAACAACTTTAGATTTCACAACGATCACATTTCTTTCCACCAACACATTTTTTTGGTAAAATAACTTGATATAGAATAGAGAAAATACTAATTAGAGAGGAATTGATTGCAGCACGAATGATAATGATCAAAATGACAAATGTATTGATAGAAATTTTAACTTTGTGCTCTTCTTTGAATTTCTATTAAACAACTCTATTTGTATTGGGTTGGAAATATATGTTTTGGATGTTCTTCATATTACTCTCGTTATATTCTTCGATGCAACACATCCCTTTGTATGTGGTGAAACAGAGATTCTTCCAACCAACAATACGGGCCAATTCTTTAACATTTTCCTAAGTCTATCTTGTAGGGTTGTCTAGAAATCATTGTCCAACAAGCCAACTCATCATTTATATCTATTTGGAAACTAAATTCTATGTTTGTGTAATGTTTTTCTGACGCTCCCAAAGTTTTGCCATGTGTCGTGTCAAAATGATCTTCAGGAGACACTCAAACAATTGTTGTTTGTAACGCTTTACGTGCAACATGGACATTTTCTTTCTCAGATTTTCAAAAAATCTTTTAATACACTGGGGCTTATATTGTTAAAGAGATATCTACAGACCTTTGTATCCTTTGTCGACTTTGAATACCCAATAATGATGTAGCTTCTTTAACTTTCTCTATTGAAGTCAAGAGAAAGTAAAAGTTGAGCCCGTCAAGCATCGATTCATCTTTGAAATAAGTAATATACATATTCTTAGTCTGGATATCTTATATAATGCTTAGCTTTTTTTTTTTCTTTCCAATTTGTCGTAAGATTTCAACATTTTTCTAATATTTCATCATCAATGTTGATAGATTCCTCCTATACTAATTTAAAGTTTATATTAAAAACATAACCCGAACACAAATCACTAAATTATATATAATTGAGTGTTCATCTCTTATAATATTAATCTAAATTTATGCACACATACCTATAGGTGATTCAATTTCCTAATCAATTCTGGTTTCAACGCCTTCGAAGCATTATGAGACAAATTCCATTTTGTTTTGAAAACATAAAATCTAATTACAACTTCAATTATATTATTATTTAAAATATTTTAATTTGAATTCTATACTTTGAATTTTGTATTACTATCTTTGCACAGGAAAGGAGGGCTGCTGGTCTTATGTCCTTTTATACAAAAGGATTTCAGGATGTGCTCCTGGCCACTCTGTAAAGACTAGTAAACTTTTCAAATGAAGCTCCCAAGAGTGGAACTCGCCTTTAAACAACCTCGAGACTATCGATAATGGCTCAGAGATTTAAACTTCAAACACAAAGAGAGACTCTTTTATATAGACAGAAGAGAGAATAGTTTTAACAGATCGAATGAGTCAATGTGTGTTGTGTGCTTAATCATCACATCTGCATGCATACTTCGTTGAACTTCTTCTTGTTGAAAATCTCTATTGACATTATCATCAAAGCATTTATTCAATATTCGCATGTCTGTTTCTTTTCTCCTCGAGCAAATCTCTTTCCTTTGCTCCTATCTATGAAAGTATCATCTCGAAAAGCGATCATATTTCCTTCTCTATGCCAAACTTTTGTTTCCCATGATTTTATAGTTATCTATAAAATACATGTTCAACAAAGTGACTTCACCTTGTAAAAATGATCAACATTTATCTTCAACCCATAAATTGTTATTCATTAAAACTGAACAAACATCATTTACCTTATTCATCAAAAACCAAAAAGATGATTCGAAACTTTGTTGAAGTGTTTTAAAAAACCACCATGTATCGATATCGATCCTCCGATTAAGCCTATGGAACAGAGGGAATAAAGAAAAAAAGAAAAGAATATAGTGATAATCAGTAAGAGAAGTGCTTTGAAATCCTTATCCTCGAGTTCATATATTTTTGTTCATTTGATGGATAATCATTTGTTTTTAAACATATACCCAATGTATCTATAAACTTTGAAGAATGTATTAGTGGATTTGGAAAGCATATCTAAGAACATGCATTTTAATGACAAATATATTGAACGTATTAAATTATAAAAAACACTAAAAATATATTCAGAAACAAGATAAATAATCCTTTGTCTTGTGTTTATATATAGAAACTAGTATACATATGATGTAGGAGTTCAAAATCGCTTAAATTGAAATTTTGCAACCTTTGATTTATATTATAAAAAGACATTAGAGATTATACCCTATAAATTCTAATATTAAAACTTTCTTTAATTTATATACGAAACACACATGAGGAAAATGAATCAACACATATAGAGAGTTTTTTATTAATTACATCCTTAAAACAATGACTCTTGGATAAGGAACGTATATCATTACCTCATCCTCCTGCATGAAGATAAAAAACCAAGGATGACATCAAATCCATACCAATACCATAATCTAAATATAAATAGTAAGAATCCAAGTGCCTACTAGCATATAGAAGGCATTTTTGGACTACTAAAATTCCCTTTTCCTACAAGTGGTCTCATACAACCTCACCTATATTTGAAAGGTCTCGACATGATCACCATCAGTTTATGGTTAATGTAAATAAGATTGAGATCATCAAATAACTTAGATCCCTTCAAAAAAATATCAATCATTTGTCATGCAGTCATTTTGGTTGGTTAAGGTAAAAAAGAATGAGATCATCAACTAACTTAGATTCCTTTGAAAAAATATCAATCATTTGTCATGCACGCATTTTGGTAAACATTTTTTTTTATTCATTTTGTTAAATGCTTGGAAAGAGTCTTTGAATTGGAGGGACAAAGTATTTTTTATTCATAAAATTATAAGAAATACATGTGAGATAGGAGAAACATTTATTTATAATAAAAATAATGCAATAACACAAAAAATTTAATGGAGATTTATTATATAAAAGTGATATATTTATAAACATAAAATTATTATAAAATCATAAAAATAAATATAAAATAAGTTATGTTTATGGTGATTTGGAAAACTTCTCTTAATGATTTTTGAGCACAACAAAATTTTAAAGAAACCCAAATAATTACTTACACTTTTAAAATCTGATAGACCAATTAAATCTTAGTGGAGGTTAATCATCATCATCATTATCATATAGATTTTAATACTTTCTACAGATTGTGTGATTAAGTATATAGCCAATATCCAGAACATAACTTATAAGAGAGAAAATCCATATAAAGAAGCATTAAAAAACCAAAAAAAAACTTTCTAGATTTTATTATCCAT
Source organism: Picea sitchensis (assembly GCA_010110895.2). Taxonomy (NCBI): domain Eukaryota; kingdom Viridiplantae; phylum Streptophyta; class Pinopsida; order Pinales; family Pinaceae; genus Picea; species Picea sitchensis. The sequence continues at coordinate 59,130 of SNQJ01S0025559.1, forward strand.
GAATTTTTTTTTAGTTTGTGTTCATTAAAAATTGAAAAAAATATATTTATCATTTGATAATACTAATAAAATTTATTTAAAAAATATTCTTTTACAAATACTTCCTATAAAATCATTTTTATATACGAATATGGTAAAATTAAAAATACCAATATCGTTGAAACTTTTCTTAAATGAGAATAAAATAATTAATTTAAATATCGAGAGTCATATGAAAGAAAATCTATGTACAAAAGTCATAAAGGTAAAAAAAAAATACTTTTTAAATTTTATTACTCGTGAAATATTTTTAGGTTGTGTTTATTAAAAAATATTAAAATAAATATATTTATCATTTCATAATACTAATATAATCTATTACAAAAATGAATTTGTACAAATAATTTTTATAAAATAATTTTTATATATAAACATGGTTGAATTTAAAATACCATTATCATTGCATTTTTTTTTTAAATGAGAATAAAATAATTAATTTATGATAAGTATAAAATTACAATTTATATGATGATGATGATTAATATCTACTAAGATTGAATTGGTCTATTCGATCTTAAGAGGGTAAGTGATTACTTATGATTCTTTAGAATTTTGTTTCTGTGCTCGAAAAGCATTAAGAGAAGCTTTCAAAGATCACCATACTTTTGTTGAGTTAAGAGGTTAGGAAGGTTGGTAGTGTGATAAATATTTTGAAAATGATATCTAATATGGGTAGAGGCTGGACAATCTAAGAGAAAGTGATTTTCATCTTCAACCTTCTTAGTGAGTTTCACTATGGAGCTAGTGAGAATTTGTTCTTATCTTAACAATGTTTATTTATTTTTTTTAGACTTGGAAAAACAGATAATAGATAATTTTGATCTGCAATATTAGGGTTGATTACATCTTTATAATACCTTAATTTTCTTTTTTACTCTAACTCTTTATCACACCACATTTTCTCCTTAAATTTTAATTTGATGTTTTTTTTAATGGTATCTTTATTGTGCAAAATGGTTTCTTCCATGATTCCCCAATAGTTTAGCCAACACCGGGCATCTTTATGCCATCGTCGCTTGAGTCTATGGTGTTTATGACTTGATTTTGAAGTAATTTTTGGTAGCCTCTTGTCTTCCATGTTGTTTAACTTGTTCTTATACATTAGGTATCTAGTCATATCCATGCTCTCAATGGGGAAAAGGCTTGTTTCTAAGAGGAGGATGGGATAGGGCATATTCCTTTAATTTTGAGATTATAGGTTATAAAATTCTTTTGTATTTCCTCTATCTTTCTCCAGGATTCACGAGATATACTACATTCCTAGTATTCACATCCATAAGGAATAACAGGTGTAACAAGAGTCTAAAAGAGGAGATTCATCTTATCCCAACTCCAAAGATCAACTGATTTACAATTTTTTTCAAGCCCATAATAAGATTTCCACCCCCCAATAATCCTTTTCTCAATGCTATAATTCCAATTGAGCTTATAATGAATATCAATTCCAAGATATTTGTATGAAGTCACTCCCTCCAAGTTGTTGTTTTCATATACAAAGGTATCATAAGTGATATTATTGCATTTAACAATCATGATCATGGGGACTCTTTGCCATAAGAACGATATCATTGGCATAAAGAAGAAGATTGATGACTATACCAATGAAAGTAGGGCCGACACAACCTGCTTTTTCCAAGCATTCTTCTAACTTGTCAATGTATATGACAAAAAGGGTAGGGAACAAGGGACAACCTTGTTTGACTCTGATATTGCAGTTAATCTCTTTTGAACAGCCCTCAATGTTTTTAAACTTATCAATAGCATTCTCATACATATTTATTACAGTAGCCCTCAACTCGAGAGGCACTCTTATCTCTTCCAACCTAGATTCCAATGGTTTTTCATAGGAACCATGTCAAAAGATTTTCTAAAGTCAACAAAACAACAAAAAATATTGGTTTTAGTATTGTGGAATTCCTCTGCAATGATCCTAAAGGTAACAATATGGTCCACAGTTGAATGATATATCCTAAACTCAACCTGGCCTTAGCTCTTTTATCATGAGTTTCTAGCCAAAGGATAATCTTCTTTTCCAAAATAATTCCATAAAGCTTGGCTAAAATCAAGCTAATAATAATGGTCATATAATTAGAGGGAATATTTCTATCCCCATTTTTAAAAATAGAAACAATGAGGCTTTGCATCCAAGGTTTAGGGAAGCCCTCCTTGACTGCTAAATTGAAGAGCTTGTGTATGTGAGGGATAGGGACTGACCCTCTGATTTTAAAAATTTCATCCTGGTATCCTTCAATGTCCTTAGCTTTCCCATTTGTGATCTGCTTAACCGTGAACTCTATGTCATCTAAAGAAAAAACTTCTTCCTTTGTAGGGACAATAGGAATGGTGTCCACGGCATTAGGGAACTCGTAAAAACTTTTAAGGTAGGAATTCTAGCCCCTTAAGAGAATCCTATTATTTTCTTTAGTATTGTGTTTTATAATTTGTCTCCAGAACTTCTTAGGATCCAACTTGTATAGTTGTGAAAGTTGATCTTGCCTTTTATTGATATAGTATCTTTTTTTCCTTTTGATTAGGGATTTGTACGTATTGATCTAATCGAGTTTTAAGGGATCATTAGAAGCATCCTTCATCGCTTTCCTACCAATTTTACATTCTTTATCATACCAAGGGTTGGTCGTTCTATTATTCTTTTTATAGGACACCTCAAAAGAAAACTTGTTAATAGAAGTGGAAAGGGTAGTTGTAAA
>SNQJ01S0025559.1:88011-99242 GCA_010110895.2 Picea sitchensis
AATAAGAATAATATGATAATGCTATGTAACATCCAATTAAAACATATTTCAAATTATAGAGAGAAATAAATCTCTCTAAAGTTCAATGGAAGGTTTGTTGGTTTGATTGTGGGAGGTATGTTTAAACGGTTATGTGACTACTAATAATTATTTTGTTAAAGATAAGATCGTGTCATGCTATGTTGTGCTAGTTAGATATCTTGTTTTTCTTAGAAGCTATACCACATAAAGACATATAAGACATATATTTAATATCCTTATAGATTGACACTAATTAATGAATAAGTCAAATATAAAGTAGGATAAATAACTTTTTTTTTATGGAGAATACACCAATATAGTGCAATGTCTTATGATAAGACGATGTTGTAAGCAAATAAATACTCTGATATTTCCATGTGTATTGTGAATAATGTGATTTCATTCCAAGTTAACAATTATTCTACTCTTATCATGTGTAGAAAGGAAATGAAGATCACATATTATAGAAATCGTCCAATTGCATAGTATCAGTAAAACCCCATTCATGTGTAGCAAGGAAATGAAGATCACATATATTAAAAATTGTCCAATTGCATAGTATCAGTAAAACCCCATTCATGTGTAGCAAGGAAATAAAGATCACATATATTAGAAATTGTCCAATTGCATAGTATCAGTAAAACCTCATTGCATATTGTATAAATTAGTGTATTATAATTATAAGATTTATTTATCTATTATAATTGTCAATTTTCATATTTAAATTCACAAACTTGGCAATATTTATTCATATATATCTATAATTTAGAATCATGATGCATTTATTCATATAAATCTATAATTGAGTCATGATATACCATATTTTAGATTTTGTTTCATTTAACATTCAAACAAAATTAAGTAATATTTGCATGCTAAAGAATAATTATATATAGGAATTAATTACTATGAATTCCTCTTTTTTTTATAAAAAGAAATGAAAAAACTAATTCACTCCAAAGAAAGATGATTCAAAATTAATCTTTTAAAATATACATTCAATTGTTACCAAATCTCTAAATCTCTAACAAAAGTACTATTTATTAACAAATATCAATCAAAAAATAATCATGATTAAAAAAAGTCAAATATTAAGTGAATGGGAAAGTGGCATTCCCATTTAAAAGTATTAAATGTGATATGTGTGTGAATGTTCACATTAGTTGGGGAATTTCAATAATGTTTGGCGGTAAGCATACTTTAACTTTAACAATTCTTCTAAATAGTCTTAAAATGTAACATGTATCATTAGGACTCGTCCCACCTTAATATGACTATCAACATATAGAATATGTCAAAATGAAGGATGCCCAATTTTATACTATTGATATGTTACACCCATCGAAACTAAGAAATAAGGTGATATCAATCATTGAATACCTTTATTGGTTCCAGTAACGATATAATATAAAACAACATGACATATTGATATAATTGACAATAATAAAAAAAATGATTTAAAGAAACAAGGGAGTTGAAATTATTTCAGAAATGATATAACACAAAGCAATAGGGTGCATTTATTTTAGAGATGGTATAGTGAAAAATGATTTTAAAAATTATATGCATTGATTTCAATAATGACATAATTCAAAACAATACAGTTGATCTGGATTATTTTCGACACGAAATGAGAGCGAAGATATAATAAAGAAATGTATAGAGATATCTCAGATATCCAATAATATAACATAAATATATCATAGATGCAACCATAAACACAAAGATACAATAATACACAATTTCAATTAATGAGTGAAATGTAGAAAACTATAGAAATACAAAGTCAAAGACTCGCTAGAATGGTGGCAGCTTATCTCTAAGAAGAGATGTGAAGGATACTCACATTCACAAGAAAATGGTTACAATGAGGCTCTAAAGGCCTTTTTAACATAAAGAAAAATCCAAAACCCTAACCCCGGAAGATGAAAATCCAACAGTTTTGTCAACCCCGTTTTGGGTAGTTTGGTGTATCAACTTCCTGGGGGTGTAACTTTGGCATACAATCTCCTTTTGGGGCGCACGATAGCTCATTGGAAAGGTATCATCGAGGAGATTAATTTTGGGGGATAAATTAGAGACTTTCTTTATCATTGAGGTTATCTATACCGAGAAAACTTCATTTAAGCGCTCAAAATGGATCCTGAAGTTTAGGAACCAAAAAACTGCTAAAAAAAGTAAGTTTCCAAAAGACTGTTTTGATCTAGTTGGAATAGGTGTGTGGGCACCAATATTCACCTGGATCATTCCTCCCGCCTTAGGAAGCAATTTTCTCCATTGCATTGAGTTCCCCAGGGAGAGGTAAAAGCATTTATTGAATTCACATCTCAATGAGTTGCTTGCCTTGCTAGAGAAGTTGCGCTGCTTAGCTTGTTGAAGGTTGTCATGAACTTGTGGTTGGAAGGGTTGGACATTTTTAACTAATCATGCTACATGAGATGTGTGTGTACAGAAGGAATATTTATGCTTTGTTTCAATCTTTTCAACCTGATTATGTTGGATAAAAGGTGCTTGGACCAATGTTGCAGTGGTTGTAGTGTCCTTTTGATGAACCTTTGAACAGATTGTAAAGAAGATTAATTTTGTAGTATGAGATACTACCTTGTGGAATTGTTTAGGTGGGAAAGTAGTCAGAACTACCTCTAGTATCCTATAGATATGACCCCCTAGAGTAACAATGACACTACGGGGTCAAGAATCATAAATACCATGGCACTTCCACATATATGGTTGGAGGAAGAGAACATCACAGATATCCAACGGGGAAAAAACACATAATACCTCATCCTTGAAGCGATGGATGCCATATGACAATCAACATTGTTGACTGACATGAAGAGATCGTCACTGGCGAAGCCACCAAATGTTGTATGGCTACAGGTGTGGTGTTGTCGACAATCCAAACTCTTCGATGACCTCTACTGAGATGAGGTTCTTCTGGCTTCCATTATCAACAATAAAATGCAGTGGGATCCTATTCACCAACATATGTGAATGAAAAAGGCTCTCCCCCTATTAAGGATATGTTGGTTCTTCTGGTTGAATTGGTGCGATCGTGATAATAAAGGTGGGGTTTGCGTTGATGATTTGTCTTCTACCAGTATTTTCTTAATTAGATTATGAATTAGGGTTTGGTTCATTTTCTTTGATCTTGACCGCCAATGACTATTTTGAGCGACATTCATTGGTGTTGCTCTAGGGGATTTTGTGTAAATCTAACCATTTTCCAATGTTGTTCTTCGTCTTTATGTTACCCTTGTTTTCTTGTGGCTTGGACTGGTTTTTTGAAGGTTGGTTGTTAGGTTCATCTTACCATAACTTGGTCTTTTTGGATTTGCAGACCCAAACTCGCTTGTTATGGTGCTTAAATTTATGCTCAATTTTAAAAACATATTGATAAGAAACACCTAGTGATGAGATGTCCATAAAATCCATTTCATTTTGGATGTATCTGTGTAGAGCCCCATAGTATTTCAGAACCAGATGTCTCTTAGAATCTTTGATACTCATCTTGGTGTGTAAGATATGGAAGGTATTTGTGAACTCTGGCACTTCTTGCCCCCTCTCTTGCCATTGTGTGGTCCATCTCATGTACTGGTCATCATAGTTTCCAACAAGTTAATATTGTTCCTTGACTACATCCACAAAAAAAATCCCAAGTGGGATCGACCCCATATATTCTAGACCCCTCTATGGAACTTTACTCCCAGTAAGTCTCCCACCAATTTTTGACATGGGGGAGAGCCTTAACGAGTCTGAAGGTGATAGTTTCCCTGTCGGGGAAATTACAAATAGAGAAATAACCTTCTAGCAGATTTAACCATTTTTCTAGGGCATCTGCATCTATTTGTACTTCAAATATGGGAACATCAAAATTAAGTTGTACCTTGAACGACGAGGTTCCTCCAAAGTGACCTCTTAATGAATAAATGATTGTTGGTATCGACAGTTGTTGAAGGATGTGGTAAAAATTCTCCATCATTTCATCCCTTTGTTGTGTGAGAGCTTGCTCAAGCAACAAATTAATAGAATCGTCTTCTCTGCCATTTTTCTTTTCTTTAGCCATGGAGGGTTTCTTGGGCATGCGAGAGTGATTTTCCTCAATACAGAAAATATCAAGACCCAACTTTCTATACTTGGACCTCGTCGGGGAGATGCACTGAAAAACAATCAAGATGAGCCGACTATGATACCATTGATCCAAATTATTTTCGACACAAAATGATAGTGGAGATATAATAAAACAATGTACAAAGATATCTTAGATATCCAATAATATAACATAAATATATCATAGATGCAACCATAAACACAAATATACAGTAATACACAATTTTTATTAATGATCGAAATGTACAAAACTATAGAAATGCAGAGTGAAAGACTCTCTCGAATGGTGGCAACTTATCTCTGAGAAAAGATGTGACGACTACTCACATTCACCAGAATATGGTTACAATGAGGCTCTAAACTCATTTTTAAATAAATAAAAATCCAAAACCCTAACCCCGGAATATGAAACGTCAACAATTTTGTGGACCTTGTTTTGGGTAGTTTGGTGTATCAACTTCCCAGGGGCATAACTTCGTCATGCGATCTTCATTTGGAGAGAATGATAGTGTATTGGAAAGGTATCATCAATGACATTCATTTTGGGGAATTAATAAAATCCTTTGGCTATCATTGAGGTTCTCGATCTAGAAAAAACTTCATTTATGCCCTCAAAATGGCCTCAGAATTTTAGGAACTGAAAAACTGCTAAAAATAGTAAGTTGCCAGAAGATTGTTTTGAGCCAGTTGGAATAGGTGGGTGGCCACCGATATCCACCTATATAATTCCTCCCTCCTTATAAATCAATGGTCTCCATTGTGTGAGTGCCCATGGGAGAGGGAAAAGTGTTTACTGAATCTACATCTTCATGACTTGCTTGCCTTGCTCACAAAGTTGCGCTGCTTAGCTTTTTGAAGGTTGTCACTAACCTGTGGCTTGAAGGGTTGGACTTTTTTAACCAGTATGGATACATGAGATGTGTGTGTATATAAGGAATCTTTACACTTTGTTGCAATCTTTTCAACCTGCTTCTGTTGAATAGAAGGTGCTTGGAATGAGGCTGCAGTGGTTGTAGTGTCATTTTGTTAACCCTTTGAACAAATTGTGAAGAAGTTGAATTTTGTAGTATGAGATACTTCCTTGTTTCACTTTTTAGGTGGGAAAGTAGTCGAAAATACCTATGGTAACCTATAGATATGACCCCTCAAAGTAAAAATTACACTATGGGGTCGATAATCATAAATAATATGGACCTTCCACATATATGGCTATCCCAAGAGAACATCACAAAATACAGCATGTAAACATCACATAATACCTCATCCTTAAAGGGATAGATGTCGTATGAAACTCGACACTACTGGATGACACAAAGATCTCTTCCCTGGAGAAGCCACCCAATGTTTTATGGTTGCAGGTGTGGTGTTGTCGACAATACCAACTGTTTTATGACCTCTGTTGATATGAGGTTCTTCTGGATTTTGCTATCAATAATAAAATACAGCATGGTCCCCATCACCCACATTTTTGAATGAAAAAGGAGCTCCTCATATTTAGGATTTGTTGGTTCTTCTAATTTAATTGTTTTGGTTGCGACAATCATAGTGGGGTCTGTGTTGATTTTTTGTCTTCTACCAGTATTTTCTAAATCATATTCTAAATTAGGGTTCGGATCCTTATCTTTGATCTCGACCACCGATGAATTTTTTTAGAGACATTCGTTGGTGTTGTGCCAAATGATTTTGTGGAAACCGCACCATTTTCTAGTTTCCTTCTTCATCTTTCCATTACCCTTCTTTTCTTGTGTATTGGACTGGTTTTATGAAGGTTGGTTGTTAGGGTCGTCTTTACCATACTTTGGTTGTTGTGGATTTGTAGACCCAAACTCCCGCTTGTTCTGGTGCTTAAATTTCTACTCAATTTTAACATCATATCGATAAGCATCACCCAGTGATGAGATATCCAGAAAATCCATTTCAGTTTGGATGTATCTTTATAGAGTCCCATGGTATTTTAGAACTAGATGGCACTTAGAATATTTCATACCCATATTGTTGCACAAGGTATGGAAGGTATTGGTGAAATATGGCATTTCTTGGCCCCTCTCTTCCCCCAGTGTGGTCCATCTCATGTATTGGTCGTCATAGTTTCCAATAGGGTAATATTTTTCCTTAACAACATCCACGGAAAATCCCAAGTTGGTTCGGCCCCATATATTCCAGACTCCTCTGTGTAAATATTCTTCGAGTAAGTTTCCCACTAATTTTTTATATGGGGGAGAGCCTTAAGGAGTGCGAAGGTGATATTTTCCATGTTAGAGAAATTATGAACGGAGAAATAACCTTCTAGCATATTTAACCATTTTTTAAGGGCATCTGCATCTATTTGTCCTTGAAATATGAGACTATCAAAATTAACTTGTACCTTGAAAATAGAGGTTCCTCCAAAGTGGTCGCTTGATGAAGACATCTATTTTTATCGAGTTATGTTGAAGGATGTGGGAAAAATTATCCATCATTTCATACCTTTGTCGTGTGAGAGCTTGTTGAAGCGAGAGATTAATATAATAGTATGCTCTGTCGTTTTTATTTTCTTCCACCATGGAGGGTTTCTTGGGAGTGTGCGAGAGATTTTCCATAAGAGAGACAAGCTCAAGACCCAAATTTATATACTCGTACCTCGTCGGGGAAATGCACCGAAAAAATGATCAAGAGCAACCTACTCTTATACCATTGATCTACATTATTTTCAGCACGAAATTAGAGTGGAGATCAAATAAATAAATTTGTAGAGATATCTCAGATATCCAATAATATAACATAAATATATCAGATACGTAACCATAAACACAGAGATATAGTAATACACAATTTCTATTAATGAAAAAAATGTAAAAAACTGTAGAAATACACAGTGAAAGACTCGCTAGAATGGTGGAAGCTTATCTCTGAGAAGAGATGTGACGGATAATGAAATTCACAAGAACATGGTTATAATGAGGCTCTAAATGAACTTTTAGCATAAATAAAAATCCAACACCCTAACCCCGAAAGTTGAAAAACCAACAATTTTGTTGACCCTGTTTTGGGTAGTTTGGTGTATCAACTTCCCGGGGGCATAACTTTGGCATACGATTTCTATTTGGGGTACATGATAGCTCATTGGAAAGGTATCATCGAGGATATTCATTTTTGGGGCTAAATAAGAGCCTTCAGATATCATTGAGGTTCTCTATCATGTTATCACATTTATTTGTAAGGGGGTGCTTTCCTAAGAAATGGACCCCTTTGGTGAAAAAATGGCAAGAAGTGGGCTAAAACCCACTTATCCTAATTTTTGTGTGTGCGGGCACGTCTCGCTAAGCTGGACGTAGATCTAGGAAGCCGGGACCATGCGCCGAGATCTATGATGCATGAGCCATATCGAACCCCCCTGATGTTATACCTTTAACAAGGGGGGGGCTATGAGTTGGTGTTTTTAAAATGTGGGCCCCCCAATAATGTGTCGCCCTCTCCTTAACTCGGAGCCTCCCCCCCCACCTAAAACCTCTTACCATTTCCTCCCCCCTCCAAATAGACTGCTTACTACCATCCTTTATCGCTATTGTCACCCGCTAACATCTATCTTCCACTCTATCTCTCACCTCTGCCCATCATATCCCCCGCTCTCCCTCCTCTTCTCATGATCGTACACCTATACTCCACTCACCCTCAGACCATGTCCCTTATCAATCTCGCCTACCATCTCCTGCCAAGTGTTCTACTTCTCACCTCCTTCTAGGCACATGGTCCCCATCCCGTCCACTGCCATGGCATTTTTCTCTTCCCTCACTTCATCACCTTGTGCCACTTCATCACAAACTTGTCCCAACATAGCACCCACATTTTCCGCCACCTGTATTTTCCCGGTCACCTTCCATCTTCCATGACTGTCCACATGGGCATCTCTCGCCTCACCTCCGCATCAATGGATCTATCACCCCCGTTAGATCCTCATCCATGTCCCTCATCTGGGTACCCTCGCATCAGTTCAGCAAAGCAGCAGATAACCAAGGGAAAACTGCCATGTCATCCAGTGCATGTGTTGACTCCACCCACTCAGATCTTAATGAAGCAGTTAATGTAAATAAGGGAGGTGGGTGAGACATTGTCTCCTTCATTAAATAGAATTCCAGAAAGAGACAAATCACAGAGACAGGACGTCAGTATGGGCTGACAGAGATCGCGTCTGACAGAAGACTACATGGGCAGTTTGGCTAACATTTGCATGTGCATCCTGATAGATAAACTCACCAACATAAAGCCTTGAACTCATGACATGATCGCACCTTCAGTAGGGGAGCCAATTCTAATTATATGTAGGCATTTTTTCCATTTTGTTAGTGTCGATGGTTAGGCGGAGCTCCCGATTGTAATGTTTTAACGAGGCTTCTGGTTCTCTGGTTACGATTGTTATTTGAGACTTCTTGTTTAATGGTAGCCAACTCCTCCTTTCATTTCTTTGCTTCTGACTCTAAAAGCTCGAGCATGGATGATCGAGTCGGGTGTTGTGACTGTAGTATCATGTAGGTTTGACTATATCTGTTGTTGCAACATTTTCAATTTTCTCAAAGTTTTCGGATCCAAGAGGATCTTGTATCTGAGGCTTTTCCTCCACAGGTTGTTGGAAGACCAGATGTCTAGAGTAGACTTTCACGTTTTCTTCATGTTTCTTCTACCTACTCATCACTATACAAACTTACTAGCTTAAATTAGATCAATACCTCACTTATCTATGCCTTCCCAACCCAGGTTTCTGAGTTAAAGCGATATAATATTGAGACTGCATCAATTAGACCACCCTTAAATTTATACACTGTGACATACAAACTGATGGGCCTTTGACTTACCTTTGTTGCAATCCAGAGGTGACTTCCAACTTCAACATTTCTGGCATCGTTTCCAGGGACGAAGTTGAATATTTTCCCTCGGATTGAACGACAAATATTACTAGTTATGAAGGTGCATCAAATCCCAGTACATCAAGATTGCGACTATGCACCTAGAAACTCCACTGTGGTGACTCTGTTAAGGCTAAGCCATTGATGACTCCATTGTTTTAGCTATGGCTTCGAGAGGCAAACACACGAGGTTGACTCCCTAGATACCCTTAGCAACACCTAAAGTTGACCCAGAGAAAGTTATAAGAAAGGGAAAGGCCCTTCGATAGAGTACTTCTACAACTGAACCAAGTATTTCTGATGATTTTCACTATTCTATAGGAAATCCAATTTCTTATTTTCAGCCTTATGTTATAACTGTTGTTGGAGTTTCTTGAAATTTAAATTTTGGGAGTGTTCTTGCTGATTTTTCCCCTCCTGGTCTGGGATTGGAGGGAGAAATCCTTGTCATCCCACTCTCCCCTGAAATTATACCGTGGTTTATACTCAACGCCTCAGAAGATTTTCCTACCCTGGGCTTCACCACTCCTTCTCCTATTACTGTTTCCACTACCACAGAAAGAGAGACTTCAGTTCCCTCAATCCCTCCATCTCTTTCTCCAAATCCTCTATTGTTTCCCTTTTCTCTTGGAAGCTCAGTTCCAGCCTCCCCTATTCTAACACCTTCACCTCCTAGTTCTCCTCCACCTCACATCCCTATGGTAGGTTTGAATAGTCCTAGGAACAGAATGGATGCCATAGTGGCTATAATATATGCCCCCTGGTCTTACCTCAACCCATGAATTCTCTCCTTGTTGGATATTAACTGAAATATATGCCCAAGTTCACTAGAGAAGAGGACATAATTGTTGAAGAGCACCTTATTGCCTTCTACAATTATGTAGACAATCTAAATATTGAAAACAAAGATGTCTGGATGAGAGTCTTTGTCCAGAGCCTTTATGGTGAGGTTAGGAAATGGTTTAGGGGATTGACCCATGGATCTATTGTCGGGAATGAATCTATAGATGATGTTTTCTTGAGGCAGTGGGGGGATAAAAAAGATTTTATGTATTACATCACAGAGATTGGATCCCTGAAGAGAAAGGAAGAAGAATATGTATTTGACTTCTCCAAAAGGATCAATAAAATGTACAACAAAATCCCTGCTGAGATAAAACCTACAGAGGCCTCTTCCAAGATCACTTATTGTAGCACCTTTTACCCCAATTTCGGCCTCTTGTTCAGAGAAAGAAGAGCTAATTCATTGGCTCATATGCAATATACAACCCTAGAAGTAGAATCCAATGTGTTGGCAGTTGATAGGATTAGTATCAAAGCCGACAGAGACAGAGGGAGAGGAATATATGAGGCATCAACCTCTGGTTCATCTGCATCTCACCCCCAAGTAGATGAATAAACCAATATAGTGAAGTCCATGTCTACAAAAATGAAGATGAAATTTTAAGGGAAGAAAGGTTATAAGGATGTCCCAAATACAGATACCAGAGGCAACTTCAAGAGGCTGAGTAACAATGCTCCTCAGATTATGCCAAGGGAGAAAAGGGACAGAGACAAAAATGATCGTAAAATTCAAACACCTATTCAAAACAACCTTGTTACTGATGAAGAAAGGGAAGAAGAAGAGCTTGACCCTGAAATCCATTGTATTGGGGACACCTCCCCATTTCCCCATTTAACTCAATCTTCCTACGAGGAGTCCCTCATGAATAGTCAAACAAATGAGCTGAGTAAGGGGGAGAAGGCCAGTAGCAGTCCCAATAAATACAACCTCCATTCTAAAAGTAAATATGGGAAGTCTGACATCCCTGATCAACCTTCCATAGCAGAAAATATTGCTAAAGACATAGAAAATATTAGCAAGGAAAAGACAACTCATAATTCCCCACCAATAGCCAAAGACCCTGCCTCAGAGGTGAGAGAAATTATGAAGCCCGCTTCCTCCTTTAGTTTTGATCATGAAATCCAAAAGATCTGAATCCCTGTGCCCCTTTCAAAGCTGGTTAAACACAAAGACTTCAAAAAATACATGTCTAAACTATTGCAGTCTGAGCCATCTTGCCATTCCATAGACTCGGTAAATCTATAAGACAAAAATCCAGAAGTCATCTTATGTCCTATGGTAGAAGATAGAGATGATTCATCCCCTCCCTTCTACACATCAATGAACATACATGACAAGGTGATGCATAATTGTTTGATGGATTTAGGGGCTTCCCA
>SNQJ01S0025559.1:99292-110615 GCA_010110895.2 Picea sitchensis
ACCAATACACCACAATATACCATGCACAATATATGAGAAATAATCAATAGTTATTGTTCAAGGGAAGTAATGACTTCCAAAGGTAGCTATAGCTTCCAAATGTAAAGGGAGGGATAAACCTCCAAGAGAAAGATATAATCTTCCAATATCAAGAGAGATTTGAACTCTCCATCCTTTCCCCTTCCTTCCACCCAATAATATATAAGAGATAATAAAACTTTACATTAAATCATCACCATCAACTAATCATCACATAGAACCTGATAATGCTTCCTGAGACTTCTTCAATTTCTGCAATTCTTCAATTCTTGGATTAATTTGATCCTGTATATAATATTACTCAATGTATTCTCTGAAATCCCTCCAAGTTCCACTCCTTGAATCCTCCCAAAAAGGAAGTTATAGAGATAATGGTAGACCTTGTTCAATTCTAGTTTAATCAGGAGACCGAACTTGTACAGAATGCCCCATGCTCAATATTTAACATCGGATTCTGAAAATCTCCCACAAGAAACTACAGTCTGTAATATTTCCAATGAAATTTTTCCCACATCATTTGGATTCTCGATGAATAAGTTATGACTTGTTTACTTGGAACACCTGTTTATTGACTAGCTTCAGGACTGGTCACAGACCCTATCTTCCACAGAGTGTATCTCCATAATTATAACGAATCAAGAGATGGAATTTTTACCATAGGTTACCTTGATATGTATTCTCAATATCATAGAAATTTCACCATCTGAATCGTTCTAGAAAAAACGTTATAGCAAAAATGGTAAGATAACCTGAAAATAACATACCTTAGAACACATCACTAAAAGACTTCATCCTCCCTTGAAATCTGGCCTTCTTTACTTCTGATTTCCTCTGAAATTCGACTTGTGTATAAAATGAATGTATAATGATATTTATTTATACCATTTATGTCACTTCCTTTTAACATTAGGGCCGACTTGAGAATTCATTATTTTGTAATTCTTTTCTTTAATTATCTTCAGGGCCTACATGTACTGCCTTCTTCAATTCACTTTGTCATCTTCAAAAATTCATTTCTCCTCAACCATAAGGATCCACGTGACGTGCCACATACCACCAGAAACAACATGATGTATACTATCCATCCATGGGTCTTTTATATACATGTGTATTTTCCTTCATGTCCAAATTCCTTCATCAATCTTGTGGTCCAAAACCCATGACTAGGGTTGACATCAATGACAACAACCAATCTTCCAACAACCCCCAAGTAGATGAATTAACCAAGATAGTGAAGTCCCTCTCTGCAGAAATGGAGAAGACAAAATTCTAAGGGAAGCAATGTTATAAGAATGTCCCAAGTACATATAGCAGAGGAAACTTTAGGAGACCGAATAACAATACTCCTCAGATTATGCCAAGGGAACAAAGGGACAGAGACATAAATGATCAAAAAATTCAAATCCCTCTTCAATACAACCTTGTTGCTGATGAAGAAAGGGAAGAAGAAGAGCTTGACCCTGAAATCCATGTATTGGAGACACCTCCCCATTTCCCCATTTAACTCAATCTTCCTACGAGGAGTCCCTCATGAATAGTCAAATAAATGAGCTGAGTAAGGGGGAGAAGGCCAGTAGCAGTCCCAATAAATACAACCTCTGATCTAAATAAAAAGAAGGGAAGTCTGACATCCATGATCAACCTTTCATAACAGAGAAGCCTGCTAAAGACACAACAAACATCAACAAGGAAAAGAGAGCTCAGAATTCCCCACCAATAGCCAAAGACTCTATCTTAGAGGTGAGAGAAATTATGAAGCCCCCTTCCTCCTTTAGTTTTGATCATGAAATCAAAAAGATGAGAATCCCTATGCCCCTTTCAAAGTTGGTTAAACACGAAGACTTCAAAAAATACCTGTCTAAATTGTTGCAGTCTGACCCATCTTGCCATTCCACAGACTCAGTAAATCTCCAAGACAAAAATCCAACAGTCATCTTAGGTCCTATGGTAGAAGATAGAGACGATTCATCCCCTCCCTTCTACACATCACTGAACATACATGAAAAGGTGTTGCATAATTTTCTGATGGATTTAGAGGCTTCCCATAATCTTATGCCCAAAACTTTCATGGAAGAACTTAGGCTAGAAGTCACAAAATCCTATCATGATTTGTACTCTTTTGATTCAAGGAGGGTACAATGTCTTGGGGTCATCAAAGACCTGGTGGTAACTTTGTTTCAACTTCCCATGAAAAGTGTGGTGATGGATATTGTGGTGGCTAGTGTTCCTCCCAAGTTTGGCATGCTATTGTCAAGATATTGGATAAAAAGGCTTGGGTAGACATCACAAATGGACCTCACATCTTCTACCATTCCAGTGTTTAGGGGGGATCATAGGATACTATACAAAGAAGCTTAGTTTTCCTACATTATCAGTGATGAGGCAGACCCCACAAGTCACCCTATTTTCTCTCTGGATATTGATTTGGGATCTACCCTGTTACAACTCACTAACGCTCCTGAGTCTCCCCTTAAAATCAGAAAGAAGTCCCTCACCCTATGGGAAGATTCTCCTCCAATTACCCCTATTTGGAAAATTTTCTTTGATGGAGCCTCTTCCAGAGAAGGAGCTAGTTTCAGATTGGTCTTTGTTTCCACTGCTCAAGAAACCATATCTCTGTCATACAAATTAGAATTTGAAGCTACCAACAATGTGGCAGAGTATGAAGCTCTGGTTTTGGGCTTGAGAGCTGCAAAGGACATGAGGATTGAAAAGTTAGTAGTGTTTGGTGATGCTAAGTTAATTATTCAGTAGGTCAGAAACATTTACCAAGCCAAACACCCTCGGCTCAGGAGTTACAGAAATGAAGTATGGGACCTGATTGACATTTTTTTCTCAGCCTTCAACATTTCATTCATCTCTAGAGAAGAAAATACAATGGTCCATTCTTTGGCTGCCTCAACGAGAAATTTTAGAGTCCCTCTACCTCCTAAACTCAGGTATGATGTAGAAATGAAATACAGTTCCTCTATACCTGACAATATCAACCATTGGAAGGTGTTTAAGGATGATCTTGAGATCAAAAGGTTCCTTGAGATAGTTGATGAATTTTCAGCGTTACACATTGATCAAGATCCTGACTCTGGAGTGGGTTCTCATGATGATATTTTTCTGAGCAATATTGTTGACCATAATATCGTCCAGTTGCCTAGCAATCACATCCCAAATGGACTAGTCCCTTTAGAAAAAATATTTGACAGAAATAATGTGGTAGTAAAGGGTAAAATATCAAATAATGATGCTAATGTGGCTAAGTGAAATATTGGCACAGAGAAGGAACCAAAATTTGTCAAATTCTCAAGAAGCCCGTCAAGAGAGAAGAGGGTTGAGTATATTGAGCTATTAAAAGAATTTTCTGATGTGTTTTCCTGGACCTACGAATACCTCAGGAAATATGACACCGGTGTTATTGAACACAAGATCCCCCTAAAGAAGGAAGCCAAACCATTTAGGTAGAATTTGAGATAGGTAAATCCTATGTTGTTGCCTATTATGGAAAGGGAGGTGAAGAAGATTTTGGACACTCATATCATTGTGCCTTTGAGATATTTTGAGTGGATAGCCAATCTTGTCCCAGTAAGAAAGAAGAATGGAGAAATCAGACTCTGTGTCGATTTCAGGAATCTAAACAAGATCTCTAGGAAGGACAATTACCCGCTGCCAAAGATGGAACATATATTGAAGAGGGTGACAGGCACATCCAAAATTTCCATGATTGATGGCTTTTCGAGCTACAATAAGATATCTGTCTTGCCGGAGGACAGAGAAAAAATAACCTTCACCACTCCTTGGGGTACATTCATGTATGCCAATATGCCCTTTGGATTAATGAACGCAAGAGAAACCTTTCAGCGAGCTATGGATGTCACCTTCATTGGGGAGAAGGATAAGTTTGTGGTCATCTATATGGATGACATAACAGTCTTTTCTAGATCTGATAAAGAGCATTGCTATCATCTGAGGAAGGTCTTCTTGAAATACAAGAGGTTCGGTCTCTCTTTGAATCCCAAGAAATCATTGTTTCCCTTGAAGGAAGGGAAATTAATGGGGAAAATAGTATCATCTGAGGGAGTCATAATTTATCCCAGTAGGGTGGAAGCAATCCAAACCCTATCACTCCCAAGATCCAAGAAAGAGGTTCAATCCTTCCTGGGAAAAAATAATTTCTTAAGGAGATTTGTTTCCAATTTTGCTGAACTGGTGAAGCATATCACAGTCATGCTCAGAAAGGGAAATGAAGTAAAATGGACTGTTAAGTCCTGAGAATCCTTAGCTAGATCAAGAAGGCATTGATTGAGGCACCTGTGCTTATCAGTCCTGATTATTCCAATGATTTTTTGATTTTTTATTTCTCTTCATTCGATATAATGGCAATTGTTTTATTGTAGAAAAATGCAGAAGGGTTGGAACAACCTATTTCCTTTTTCAGTAAAGCATTAAGGGATGCAGAGGAAAAATATGAAATCATGGAGAAACAGGCTTATGCCTTGGTGAAGGATCTTAAATCTTTCAGAGTCTATGTTTTGCATTCAAAGATCACTGCATATGTTCCTTCAGCATCTGTGAAGGAAATTCTCATTCATCCTGGCATAGATGGGAGAAGGAGAAAATGGATTGCCAAGATCCTTGAATTTGATTTGGAAATAAAACCCACCAAACTGATTAAAGGTCAAGGTTTGGTCAAGCTATTGGCTGAACCTAATTGTAAATCTTTGGGGGTTAATTTTATCAGCACTTACTTAGAATATCAACATGCTAAGTTTCCCGATGACAGTCCTCAAGATATACCTCCACTGGCAGAGTTCCCCTAGTACGAAGATATTATATATTTTTTGCAAGAATTAAGACCCCCTGGCGGAATGGGGAAGAGAAAGGCAAGAGATTTAAATCTCAAAGCAATTAAATATTGCCTTATTGACCAGGTCTTGTATTAGAAATACCCTCTAGGGGTTCTCCTAGGATGTCTAGACCCACAAGAGGCCCAAAGAATTATGTTTGAGTTCATGATAGCCTATGTGGGGGACACCATTTTTGGAAGACCACAACCTACAAAATTCTCAAGGTTGGGTACTACTGGCCCACTTTATTCAGTGATGTCTGCATAAAAATCAGGGCTTGCATCAAATGTCAAAAATTCTCTGGAAAGCAGCAGCTCAAGTTCTGGCCATTGAAGCCTGTGGTAGCTTCAGGACCCTTTTAGTTATGGGGCCTAGACTTTATTAAATAAATTCATCCTGCTTCAAGTGGTCAGCACAGGTGGATATTGACTGCAACGGATTATTTCACCAAGTGGATAGAAGATATCCCCACAAGGAGTGCCTCTCATAAAGTGATCATCGATTTCCTAGAGGATATTATTGTAAGGTTTGGTTGTCCGAACAGAATCATCACTGATAATGATGCGCCCTTCAAGTATGAGGAATTGATCAAATTCTATGAGCAGTTCGAGATTTCATTAATCCACTCTACCCCCTATTATCCCCAAGGAAATGGACTAATAGAAGACTCTAACAAAATCCTTATTAATATTATCAAAAGACTACTAGAGGAAAATAATAAGGCATGGGATTCAAAGCTCAAATTTTCTCTATGGGTTGATCGAATGACAACCAAGAGGTCTCTGGGCATATCTCCTTTCCAAATTGTGTATGGGATTGAAGAAATTTTTCCTTTTCAGATGGCCCTACCTGTAGAAAAATTCTTTTAGTATTATCAAGGAAATCTTGACGATATGATCAAAAGAATTCATCAACTGGTAGAATCCCAACAGACTAGAGAATAAGTGATGAAAAAATATCATGACCATCATCAGAGGATCAAGCAAGGCTTTGACAGAAAGGCGAGAAAATAATATTTCCAGCTGGGAAATATAGTACTTAAATGGGATACACCCAGACAAGACAAGGGCAAGCATGGTAAATTTGAAGCCCTCTAGATTGGGCCCTTAAAATTTTCTAAGATAATTTCGAATAATACCTACAGGTTGCAGGATTTGGAGGGAGATAAAGCTTTTAGTGGCCCTATAAATGGGAATTTTCTGAAGAAGTTCTTTATTTAAGCCATTAGTGGCTCCGACATATTAGTAAATATTGTTTTTCTTTTTGTTTTTGGTTTTATAAGTGACTCCATAACCAAAAAACAAGGCACTGAAACTGTAGAAGAGTTCTTGGCATCTCACAGGGACCAAGCCATCCCGCATGGAACCTAATGTTATCACATTAATTTGTAGGGGGGTTTTTTCCTAATAAGTGGACCCCCTTGGACAAAAATGACAAGAAATGGGTTAAAAATTCACTTATCCTAAGTTTTGTGGGAGCAGGCACATCATGCTAAGCAATGTGTGGATTTGGGTGGTCGAGATCTACGCACTTAGATCTATAGTGCAGGGCCCATATCGGACCCCCCCTGCCATTCTACATTTAGCGGAAGCGGGGGGGAGGGGTGTTCGAGTTGGTAGTTTTAAATTGCAGGGTCCCCACTAACATGTCTCCCTCTCCTTAACTCGGAACCCCCTTGCCTAAAACCTCTTACCGCTGCCTACCCCCTCTGAGTATACCTCTTACCACCACCTCTTACTGCTCCTGCCTCCCACTGACATCTGTCTCCCACTCTGTCTCTCACCTCTACCCATCGCATCGCCCACTCTCCCTCCTCGTCTCATTTTGGTACACTTTTCCTCCACATCTTCAGTCCATGTCCCCTTATCCTTTCCTGCCTACCATCTCCTGCCAGGTGTTCTACCTCCCACCTCCTTCTAGGCAGATGGTCCCCATCCCGTCTACTTGCATGACCTTTCCTCTCCCCCCACATCATCACCTTGTGCCACCTCATCGCTATCCTATCCCAATGCAACACCCACCTTTTCCACCACCCTTGCTTTCCTGGTCACCTTCCATCTGCCATGTCCGTCTACGTGGGCACCTCTCCTCTCACCTCGACATCGATGTTTCCATAGTCCTTTCCAGATCTTCATCCACATCCGTCATCTGGATCCCCTTGTAGTAGTTCAACGAAGCAACAAACAGCCAAGGGAAGGCCACCACATCCTACAAATGCAGAGTTGATTTGAGCCTCCCCAATCCCGAGGAAGCAGTTATTAAAATAGTTGGTGGTGGTTGGACATTGTTTTCACCATTAATGGAAAGTCTGGAAAGGGACTGTCATCTGGTCAACTCACTTGCAAGCCCATTATGGAATGTAATTGCGTCTGACTAAACTTCACGACTAGCTAGAGACTGCATGTGCAGTCTGACAGGAGGCATGCAGACATAACACCTTTAATGTAATAGTTATAACTTGCTATTGTGAGTCGGTTTTGAGTATTTAGGAGTCGCTCTCAATTTCATTTAGTGTCGATGGTAGAGATATGATCCCAATTGTAATGTTTTAACGAGGCCTTTGGTTCTCTGGTTATGATTGTTATTTGAGACTTCTTGTTTAATAGCAGCCAACTTCTCCTTTCATTTATTTGGTTCTGACTCTAAAAGATCGAGCATGGATGATCCAGTCGGGTGTTGTGATTGCAGTAGAGTGTAGGTTTGACTATATAATTCATTGCAATGTTTTCAGTTTATTGAAGTTTTCATATCCAAGAGGATCTTGTATCTGAGACTTTTCCTCCACAGGCTCCTGGAAGACCGGATTTCCAGAGCAGACTTTCACATTTTCTTCATGTTTCTACTGCCCACTCATCACTATACAAACTTACTGGCTTAAGTTAGATAAAGACCTCATTTATCTATGCCTCCCCAACCCAGTTTTCCAAGTTAAAGCGATATAATCTTGAGACTGCATCCATTAGACCACCATTTAAATTATTTACTATGACATATAAACTGATGGGCCTTGAGCTTACCTCCGATGCAATCCAGAGGTGACTTCCAACGCTAACAATATCATTACGAGAATCCTTGGAGTTGCAATAGTCTTGGTATTTCTTAAGAAATATATCTTTCATGCCTTCCCAAGACCTAATACTAGACTCTCCCAACTGCATAAACCATCTTAGTGCAGAATCCTTGAGGGTGGCAGGAAACAATTTTAGTTTATGGACATCTTGTAAGTAATTGTAGCTCCTACACAAGATGGAAAACTCAAATAGGAAGGTATCTGGGTCTTCACTGCTTTTACCATAAAAGGTGGGCAGTGCTGAGAGTGGAATGTTCTTCATATTGACATTTTGTGTGGTGTCCAAAATTGGAAACCCGAAGGTGGTTTCGGTTTGGTTTCAAACTTCTTCTCCCTCCTCATGTCTTACATGGCTATGATCCTCCTAATCGTCCATACTGGTTTGGTTTCCAAAAAGAGAGTACCTAAATGGTTTTATCCTTGAACATAAAAAGGTATCCCAAGGTTATTTTCTAGGAGAGGTATCCCTTTGATGGGAAGGTCTTTCTACTGCTTGGATGTCCGAGACTCTACTTGATCTGGTTGAAACTATTGGTGCCAAATTTTTTGTTTTGACTTGGGAAATAATTATATTGGATGAACTACCA
Organism: Picea sitchensis; assembly: GCA_010110895.2. Taxonomy (NCBI): domain Eukaryota; kingdom Viridiplantae; phylum Streptophyta; class Pinopsida; order Pinales; family Pinaceae; genus Picea; species Picea sitchensis. The sequence goes on from SNQJ01S0025559.1 coordinate 107,827, forward strand.
AACAAAGTATTCACCTATTCAGGGTTAATTATGTCTACAAAGTTAGGGTCTCTCGATGGTGGTGAAAAAACAAAGGTTGTGTTGGTTGGTTCTATGGAAAGATCAAGTGGTCTTGCCTCCTGTCCCATTATTATTGATGCTTCAACTTTCTTCTCTATAGTTCTCCCTTCTTTGGTCTCTTTAGAGACTTCTTTAGCTCTTTGGGTTGATCTAACCCCTACTTTCCGGTATTGGTCTACGGAGTTTATGGGTGGAGTGTTCCTTCCTCCAAAAAGGTTATAAGGAACCTTGGTTGAAAGGTTTGGTTTGGTTTTAATGTATCTTCCGTTTGGGTCCTTGGGTTTGGTCATGAAAGAAAATAAAAAAGAAAAACTACCATTGGGTTTGGGGGAACCTTCTATAATAGATGCATAGGTTATTACCTCTCGTCTTAAATTTCCCCCACCACCAAAATAATTCTAAGGTTCAGAAATGATCTACTCCCTAACTATTTTCTACCTTAAGACAACTCCCCGATAGCGGCACCAAAACTGATGGGTATTCTATATACACTAAATCCCTCAATTAAACTGTCAACCCGGGGTAAGTAGACTTAGATTTGTGGCACTGTATGAGCCAAGGAAGAAAATATAGTGGAAGTATTGTCTAACTAAGGGGATGGTCTACCTAAGGATCAATCTACTTAAGAGATGACTCTTTCATTTTTATCAATTAGCAAATCCTATTAATGAACTTAAACTATTTACCCTACGCAACTTCAAACAATGAATCGATGGATTATTCCTAAAGAAGAAAATCACAACCTACTTTGAACAAGTTAATCTATCCAACCTAATGAGAAACAACAAGTAAATTACTTTTGATCTTTTATCTTTAAGCAAATAAGAAAACAAACAACTAACCTATCAAAACTATTTCAGCAAGTAAACTTTATTCTTAAAACAAAACTCATAATCATTTCTATTTTGAAAAGGAGAAATCATAACCTATTTAATTAAAAAGCATCACGACTGTATTTAGATTCTAATTAATCAAAAATGTTCTTAATTTGCAAGATGATGATTATGTCTTTGGTGCCTAATAACATCACGATGACATCTGACTATGAGTGACAATTCAAGAGGGATTAATTCAATGTTGACTTCTACATAGAAATGGAAAGTGTGAATCAAGAAATCTAACGAAAGATTTTCCATCATAGAAGCAACACTAAGCATCCTGAAAATCCATGTGATCAACATTTCATGCATCAATCATCAATGATTAAAAACACTTTTATAATAATTCAAGCACACTCTTATGCTAACTCAAGCAAATTTACAAAATTATAAACTTGTGACTAAAAATCTTAATTCTAATAGAATCTTCTAATTAAAATTGCAATTCAAATATAGAACTGAGATTAATGAATTAAACTGGGCTAATCCTATCATTAAAACTCAGATTTCTATCCTAGTGTTGGTCTCTAAAGATGTCTAAAAACAGCCTTAGTTTAACATTAATTTATCAACCTGAGGATTCGTCTTTTATCTCAAAGAATATCTACAAAGTCTATGCAGATAGCTCGTAGAGGCTAAAATCGTGTAGTGAAAGAAAACATGAGTTTATCAACAATCAAGTTCCTCGAACATTCATTAAAGATTCTAAGAATTGAAATCTAAAGTTGTGCAATGGAAAGGAACTAATTAATCTATTGAATTCATTTTAAGAGCACTAATTGAATCTAAATAAAGACTTGTAGAAATGACTATTATTATGAATTCAATTGCTAGAAAGAAAAAGACAAATTACTCTATCTATGGAAAGAAACAAAGACTATAATCTAATCGAAAAGAGACAACAATCATACTTCTATTGAAAGGGACAACAACTATATTCTAATGGAAAGGAACAACAAATGTAAACTAAGTAAAAGGAACAACAAATGTAAACTAAGTAAAATGAACTTATGAGGAACTATCATGGATCAAATCTCAGTAATGGGAATTGGAGAAACAATCATCTAATGCTTAAGGAAATATCTATCTCTTGCAATTGACATAAAATCATCAACACACTGATGCATTCATTTAACTTCTGTAAAAGAGAATCGAATCACAAAACAAAAATTGAACTGATACAATTACAGGTCGAACAATAGCTCCTTCAGACTGGACCCTTGGTCCTTAGAAGCACTGCTATTTGAAATTCAGTATATAGAAATGGTAAAACCACTCAAGACTTTTATTAATTTCATAGCTGGTACAACATTTTACAAAAACTGCTAACGCATAGCAATTCTAAGTTTTGAGTTCTTGGATGCAATTCTTCTATATCTTTTCAAGATCTATTTACCTCTTATATATTACAATAATCTAGGTAAATTAAGCTATCCCGAGGATCTCTCGATCCTCAGGATTGCTTTACTATTATAAAGTTACAATATAAGAAACTCAATAGTCTTCAAAACTGCTTTGCACCATAAAGTCTTCAACCTCTAATAGCTTGCGTATCTTCAAGATTTCTTTTGCTATCTGTTGATGGGCGAAACAGTCCGTCCGTCAACTGGGAGAGTGGAACCGGTCCGGGGTTGTCTAAATAACCCAAGCCGTTTGGTATGGACCACCCTGACGAGTTTAACGGCTCCGTTGGCCGCTCTGAGGTCTCGTGAGGAAACCAAAGAGAAAGTGATCTGAGCTAAATAATCTAAACTAAGGAAACTAGAAACTAATAAAACAAACTAAAATAAACTAATCTAACTAAATAAAAGAAATCAAACTAAAATAGAGGAAACTAGAAACTAATAAAAA
>SNQJ01S0025559.1:129349-140787 GCA_010110895.2 Picea sitchensis
TACTTCGGGAATTCGGAGTTCGGGATTTCGCAAGGGCAAGTGCCCAAATAACCACATATACAAACCTCTGAAATGCAGAAAAAGGGAAGGTGGGTCCCGCACTTTGGGATTTTCGAGATTCATAACTTCACGAGTTTCGGTGTCCAAACCTTGACATACACAAATTTCCGAAATGCGAGAATGGAAAAGGTGAGACCCGCATTTTGGGATTTCGATGTTCGGGATTTCACGGTTTTCATAGACAAACACCCAACATACCAAAATTCCCGAATTGTGAAAAGAAAGGCACTAACATTTCGGGATTTCGGGGTTTCAAATATCAAACAACGGAACACAACAATTTCCGAAATTGCGAAAACGAAAAGAACGTGGAACTAACATTTCAGGATTTTGGGGTTCGGGGTTTCAGTGTTTCAAATGTCGAACCACAGCACACAACAATTCCCGAATTTCCAATGGTGAAAGGGTGTGGAGCCAACACTTCGGGATTTCAGGTTTCGGGGTTTCGAGGTTTCAAATGTTGAACAACGGAACACAACAATTCCCGAAAATGCGAAACGAAAATAAAGTGGAACTAACATTTTGGGATTTCGAGGTTCGGAATCCCACGACTTCAAAAGCCAAAACATCAACCACAAAAAATTCTGGAAATGGCGAATAGAAAAGGACGTGGAACTAACATTTCGAGATTTCAGGTTTCGGGGTTTCAAATGTCGAACCACAGCACACAACAATTCCCGAATTTCGAAAGGTGAAAGGGTGTGGAGCCAACACTTCGGGATTTCGGGTTTCGGGGTTTCAAATGTCAAACAATGGAACACAACAATTCCTGAAATTGCGAAACGAAAAGAAAGTTGAACTAACATTTCGAGATTTCGGGGTTCGAAATCCCGCGACTTCAAAAGCCAAAACATCAACCACAACAATTCCCGAAATGGTGAATAGAAAAGAACGTGGAACTAACATTTCGAGATTTCAGGTTTCGGGGTTTCGGGGTTTCAAATGTCAAACCACAGCTCACACAATCCCTAAATTCCAAAATCCTAAAGACTTAAGAATTTTACACACACAGAAGGATACAACAGGATAAAGGTTTTTCTTTAAGGGAAAATCTGTAAATTTGTCATAGACCTGGACTAAGGAAGGATAGCCCATTCTGAAAAGAAACAAGGAAAACGAAAAGGGGTTTCCAAAATTCTTTGACTCCTGAATTGTGTCATTCTATACACATCTAATATATTGTTTGCATATTGTTAGAGCATATTGTTAGATACATAGCATCGGATAAAAACATTCAAACAGAAAGTGGGAAGAAATCCTTACAGATCCGATTTAATCAAATACAATACACCAGATGCAAAAAGGGTCATACAGACAGAGAATGTAACCTATCCCAGTTCAGATTCAATAGATACATAACATCAAAAGACAACCATTCATAATAGAGAGGGGAAAATTAACATATCTAAATCCAATCCGCGGGAAGACAAAGGGAACAACCACGTTCCTCTCAACCGTAGAACAGGGCAGCCAAATATGCTTGCTCGATTCACCCCCTAGCCTGACCATGATTCCATGAGGGCAAACTTGGAAACTCCTCCTCAGTAGTGTCCTTCAATTCTAATAGTTATCCTCTTTCCTCACACTTACTCAACAATGCTCATAACAACAAGGCAATTCTGTTTCAGCAAGATCCTCTTGCCTCACACTCAATCCGCAGTGTTCATAATAGCAAGAGAGCTCAAAAAAATTTCCCAACATACTTGGCAGAGTCCTACCTCCTTGCATATGCTATTTATCAATTTTGCCCAGGTCTTTTTCCCTCCTTTGGGGGTTTTTCGCAACTTTTTAATCCCTGATTTTCAGGGGCTGCCAGTGGCCAAATCCCTGATTTTCCACTTGTAATCATCATCCCAGAGGCAGTGCCAACTTGTTCCCCACTCATGGAGTCATGGTCAACTGATTTTTAACATGGCTATTCCATTTGTCCTCCTGCAATTAATATAAATATTTTATTGTGATACAAGTGTCTTAGTCAAATAGTTAATTGAGTCCAAACAGATCTCTACCCAACAATCACAATAATTAAATACAATTATTAAGTTCGAAATTCAGAATTGTCATAAATGGCAAAAATTTTCCAGATTCGAAATTCCCAAAAACGGAAATACATTTCCAGCACATAAAAATAAAAATATTTATTTTGGGGGGATGTCACATGACCGCATGGAAAATTCATTGGTATGTTTCCAACAATCTCCACCTTGACAATAATTTACCTGATATATCATGCCCTTAATTAATTCATCACCTTTCCTATAAGCCAAGAGAAGCCAAACACCGTCACAAATCTCCAACTTCTTTAATAGTATTGTTACATGAACATGTCCACACAATTCGATCCAGTAGGGACCTTTCTTCCTCCATCACTAACCTGTCATATAAACCGATACACTTGTACATTTTGATATGTTGGATTTTTAGTCAAACGCACAACACTTTGACCACCATGGAACACCACATTATGTACATATCCATACTTACCCAATGGATCCTTGCATTCTTACAAGACATAACCTAAAGTAGGTCTCCTCTTATCCAAAACTCATGAATCATAACCAAAGACTAAATCACTTCAACCATTGTAGGTGATACTTGTGTTTATGTGTTTGAAGCACCCATTTCCATGCTCTTCGCCTGGTTTTTCCATGTGTCTATTGACAACACCAACTGCATGTTAAATGATGGTCATTTCCCATCGCAATAATCAAACTTCCTATTAGCATATAATATTTGAGACATATAACCCTTTTATTCTTCATCAGCTAGGACATAAACCTGAAGACAAATTACAATGGAAAGTCAAAGGGATTTTACCGGTTTCACATTATTCATATCAAATTTCCTGAGTATCTTCACCACATACTTTTGTTGTGTTAACCAAGTTCACCATCCTTCCTGTCTCTATGTATTTCCATGCCCAAGATTTATTTTTTTTCTCCTAGATCTTTCATAACAAATTTCCTAACCAATTGAGCCAACCTATTGACCTCAACCATGTTTGTGCTTGCAACAAGAATAACATACAAGATAATGAATATACCATAAACATAATGGTTATACTCACTTCTTGTCAAATTTGGCTCACCATGAAGGAATCAAACATCTTGTGCCATTTTCCTAGCATGCTTCAGGCCATACAATGATTCATGAGTTTGCAAACAAATCTTTTGTTGTGATTCTGAAATAACCATTCTGGTTGTTCCATATACATCCCCTTATCCAAAAAACTCCATGTAAAATAGTTTTATCATCTAGTTGTACTATCACAACTAGTGCTAACACAACATGAATAGAAGCAATTTTTTAACAAATGGTGATAAAATTTCATGGAAATCAATACCTTCCAAATACCCTTCTACTACCATTCATGCTTTGAACCTTTCATCTCTTATAAAAGGAGATTCATAAAACACTGCATCTTTGTCCATGATGATTTTGTGGGTAGTAGGATCCCACAGTCTACATCCCTTAACATCATCGCCATATCAAAGGTCTACCTGCTTGATCTGGGTCCTACTTAGAGTGCTGATAAAAAACATAAGCATCACAACCGAATAATTTCACATTTGAGTAATTACCAGATGGCATGTTCATACCTCTTCCTGAATCTTCTTGTATTTTGCAACCAATGGTAATTGAGTTACCAGATAGCATAATTGCTTATGTCCACAACTATTGTTGCAACTTGGCATTACTGAACATGCCTATTCGATCCCAACTTCCTTGCAATACTTTCCAAGTTCCATGGTTATGAATCTACTTTCATCATATATTCTCAAACACTTGATTGACCTGCCAACACATCAACCTTTCTACATACCCACCTTTATAACTTGGACACACTGCTCCACACCTCGAACTTTGCATTCAAACAAATTTAACCAAATTGGGCCAAACCATCCCAAGTGAACCTTTATGGCTCACCTCTAGGGACTTTACACTAGAGTCTCAGTGCTCCACCTTAACATGAACATTCCCTTCATCAAATCTGACCAAGACAACCAAGTAAGCCTTCACTGCTTACCTCCAGGTCCATTTACAATGGAATTCACCAAGCCTTTTATAGGATTCGTTACATGAAATCCATGGACACAATACCACAGGCTAAGCAAAAATATGGACCCAAAAAACCATGTGCTTTGACATAAAAACCGGATTTTACTCATTAACTCTTTCACCCAGTCAATGTTAACCCAAAATACATACAGCTTGCCCCACATATTCAGTCTACCTAAATCTATGTCTAGAATTTTCATAGGTCACCTGAATCTTGAGCTTCCATAGCTCAATTCTATTCTTGTGGATGAATTTCTCCACCTCAAACTTAAAACTCTACACTTTCTCCATTAACACAAAAAACCACCCAAACCATAGCTTATACTAAACTAAGCACTTTGAAAGAATAATATTATATTCAAGGTTAAAACCCAAAATATAACTTTTAATTCTAAAAACAAATAAGTGTTTAAAAAACCTTTTATTAAAAAACATCACCTCTTCATTTAATGACACATCCGCCTTTTAATACATCGACTCATTTAACATAAAGGCCATAAAAAAAGTCTTGTGCGTAAATAAATTCCAAAGAGCTGAACACTTCGACCAACTATCGCCCCGCTCTTGTCAGTGAGTTTTAAATAGTTCTTGCCATCGGATCACCCATCAAAACCGATCAGAATCCCTTCGACACTATACACAACGAAAATTCGCAGCCAATCAATATCGCCTTTGCAACGAATCTGTCATCTTCCAGCACGCGGCACTCAGAGCGAGCTCTATCAAACAGGTTTGTCTCTACCTTAGCGCACACAGATTCGATGGGCTGGGCTGGACTCACCTGCTCTGATATCTAGCTACTGTACTCTCTTTTCTTTCGCTCTCAAATCTTTGAACTTTGTAATTTGATACCACTTGTTAATCAGCTGAAGTAAAACATAGCATAAACAAAGCATATTGAGAACATCAAATCAAATATAATATAACAATAATTATATAATTGATACAGTGATTTATGTGGAAACTCAATTAGGTAAAAAATCAAGGTACAATGATAGTCTGTATAGCATCTCTCTAACAGTTAGACTATCAAATTACAATTAGACCCATCAGTTACACAATCTGTTGATAAAAAAGTGCATGCATGAACATTCCTAATACAACTGCATGCATAAGCATTCCTAATATAACTGCATGTATTTGAAAAGTTTCCAACATGCTTGTGCACTGATTCTTCTGATGTTGAGGTGGTTTTCTAGTTGGTCTCATTCTTCATCAAGATTTCCCTTGGCCAGTTCTCCTATGTTTTCCAGCGGTGGTATGAAAAAGTTTCCAAATTTCTTGTTTTCTGCCAGTATTGATGAACCCTGTGCCATCCTTGTGCTTGTACTTTATTTTTTGCTGAGTGCAGAGAGTTACAAAAATCTATCTTGGTCTCTTGCTGCGATGCGTTCTCCCACATGTTGATTTATTTGTTGGGTTTGTGTAAGAATTCTATTTATTTTACAAACTTGTTCATATTCTCAACATCGTCTCAAACCCAGCATGAGAATACCAGGATATGCCTTTTCCTAAGAAAGGACAATGTTGTGCCAGTTTTGGAGGCCATGGATCACACTACAGTGACAAGAAGTCCTTATGCACATGGGTGACATGTTTTAGGTTGTAATTGCTGCATTGGTAATTACCATGCAACATGAAACATGAAGGTGTTGCATTGAATAGTGAATTATCTACAAGATTGGATACCTGATCCACCGATTAGCCTTGTACCCACATGTGATTCGTGTTACATGCTTATTGATTTACAAAAAAATTGTTGTTCAAATGTTAGTGGAACAACTCCTAGATAAGCAAGAATTGGCAGTGTGATGCGGGAGCATCCACTGAGATGCCAACATTGAGGTTCGTGCCATCATGTTTGAGCATTGCTCCCATAGTCACAGCACCGAAAATTAGCGGGGTTGACAGAAATTCTCAGAGTAAACTGCTGATCAGGCTTTGACCGTTGAATCAATTTAAGTCGATAGTCCTCATTTTATCTGCCTATTGGGAAGGACAAGAAGAGGAGAGATATCAATCAAATAAGGTCCATTCTTATTTTGCCGTAGACAACCCATATTTTTTCGCTGGAGTTTGTGTATGTACAAGCGACTGGTGAATGGGAAAGCCATGGTGCTTGGAGAGTAGTCCGATCAACACCTTTTGATCGAACAACATAGACTGATATCGGCATTTCGGTAGCCGCCCACCAACCGCCTTTTCTGCTAGTCTTAATACTAACGCTCGTATTAGTTCCCGTGTCTCGTATCGATACCTTCAATGTAATTATCCACGAACTGCAGATTTTGGCAACGGAGTTCAAGGATTTTACATATCGAGTTTCAAAGCCATTTAATTTTTTATATGGTGGGTTCATTTTTATTAATTTGGACAGTAAATAGTTAAAGGGGATGAGAGTTCTCCTGAAGAATGACAGAACATGAGTAAGACAGAGGGGAAGTAAAGATAAAATGTGGTGGGGTGACATGATACATTGCTAAGACAGAGGGGAAGTAAAGATTCAGGCAGTGGGGCGACATGATCCATTCGTTGATCAATGAAGAAGCTTCTTTAAAGGAGAAACAAAGAGAGGGGGATAGGACTAACAAGGAAAAAGTTGCAGGTTAAAAAAGAAATGGAGAAACAGAAGAATAGGAGAAAAAAATAACTGGGAGAGGAGAAAAAGAAGAAGAAAGGAGAGAAGAGAAACACTCAAAGAAATATATATATATATATAATTTTTAATTTTATATTTAATTTATAGGTAAACACATTAATACATATATATATTTTTAATTTTATATTTAATTTGCAGGTAAACACATAAATAAATATATATATTTCTATTTAATTTTCTTGATGACTGTAAGTCATATAAATGTTGCAAATTGATAATAGGTAATTTTATACGTTGATAACAGGCGAGCTCAATTGGGCATTGTAAATGTAAATTAAATAAAATTTATAAGTCAATGGAAATATCTATTTAACTAGTTTGATGAAGGAATTATTTTTCATAAATGTTTTAACTACTGAGTGTTTGATTTGTTGCACCTCTAAGCATATGTTTTTGTGACTCTAGGTGCTATTGTCTTATTTGTTTGTGTTGTGGTTTGAATATTTTTGTTAATCGAAGACTTTTATTATCAATTTGGTCTCAGAGCAATTATATCATACTAAAGAGTTGGACCTGGACCTCCAATAGTTCAGGTCGTTTGGTACACTTGCAGGGAAGGGAAGAAAAGAAGAGAAGAACAACAACTCTAGCTATAACTAAGTAGAGATATTGAAATTTGAAGCTGTAGACAAGTGAAGTAGAGAAAATTTCCTTTTGGGAGAATTAAAGACAATTTTGAAATCTGCAAGAGGGTATTTGAAAGTAGTTCCAAAATTTGAGTTAGGTACACATGTCAATTGAAGGAAAAACTACACCTTGAGTAGTGCAGAGAAGGCATATAGAAGGAGAATAAAGATTAAGATTTTTAGCAAGCGGGTATTTGAAAGTAGTTTCAAAATTTGAGTTAGGTAGAGATCCCAATTGAAGAAAGGAATTAAAGTAGAAAAACATGAATTTGAGAGAGACCTTAGGAAAGAAATAACAACTCAAGAGGAAGTTGTAGTGGAGGAAGTTGAAGAGGAAGTGGAATGGATGAGCCGTTGGAAGCAATTGAATTTAAAGCCATTTATGATGAGCTCCAACAAGAAAAAAAAAATTTGAAATCAATAAAGAGATGAAGTTGATAGAGGAATTGATGAATGTAGTTGATAACCAACCTATGTTGTAAGAAAAGAGGATGATGAATTTATTATTGCAATAGTTGAATAAAAAGGGTCTATAGAAGTAACGAGCATTGCAGAGGAGGTTGAAGAAGTTGAAAAAGGGATATACTTGAAAGCTATGGAAATTGAAGGTAGACAAAGCATCCATAGCTACATCAAAAGGAACATATGAGGAGAGAGAAACTTTTACAGTTGAAAATACAATAGTCCAAGTTACAAGAAAAGAGAAATGCAAAAGTTGAGAAATAAGAACACTCTGGTGTTAACATTTCTAAGCAATAGAAGAAAAAATGACAAATTGAAGATGAAGGTAAAATAAAATTTGGAGTAGTAGAGGTGAAGAAAATAGAGGATATTAAGTGTTGTTGCATATTTCATTGAAGAAGATGAAGGGCATGGTGTTAAATGCATGCAAAAACATGAGGGTTGTGGTGTGGAGGATGATTATGATAAGAGGAATAAATTTGTTGATAATGTTGAAGTTGAAGGTGTTGATAGAACCACTAACCCTTGAACCTTAAAGAGATGAAGATGATGATGAAGGGTGCCATGAGAAAATATTGTAAAGCATTACCGAAACTACTAAAAGAAAAGCACAACAAAATAATTAAATAAAATAGTACTAAAATTAGTAAAATTAGATAAAACAAATTTATGTAGATCAAGAAGTTATTGAAGAAAAGAATGAACATATTGTTAAGTACATGCCAAAATGATATGGCAAATGAGGAGGAGGATCTAAAAGAAGACTTTGACATTACCTCTGAGAAAGGATGTTTGAGAGAATAACCTATGAAAGAGGTCCTTCTTCCTTAGAGAAATGATCAAAGAAAATGCTACCATTAACTGATGATGTTATAAAAACTATAGACTAAATCAATGTAAGTATCAATGTGAATGAGGTGGATAAAAAGGATAGTAGGTAGGAATTTATTTTGACTATACAACTACAATATGAAGTAATGCTTGATATGGAAGAGGTCCTTGTGCCTTAGAGCAATTGAAAAAGAAGACATTACCACTAATTGATGATGTTATAAAAAGTTATAGACTAAATCAATGTCACTAAGGTGGATAAGAAGGATAGTAGGTAGGAATTTATTTTTACTATACAACAAAATTGATAAGTTAGTAACTTGTGAAAAAAAGAGTACACATTTTTTTAAGGAATCATATTTCAAAGTGTGAATGAAAGGAATGAAGATAGTAGCTCATTATATTTTACATGGAATAATCAAAACAACATGCTCAATAAAATAATGAAGATAATAGCGAGGTTGAAGATGAATAAATGACAATATGCATGGTTCAAGGTATGGCATCAGAGACAAAAAGGAGGAGACATAGATATGTCTCCATATATTTATGTGTCCTTACCTTGAGTTTAAGGAGGAGACATAGATATGTCTCCATATATTTACATGTCCTTACCTTGAGGTAGTTCTTTTGTCTTACCTAGAGATTTCGATGTAGGATTGTCAAGTTTGGATGCCAATGTTGAGGTTTCTGCCCTCATGTGTGAATATTCCTCCCATACTCACAGCATCAAAACACTGGCCTCCATTGACAGAAATTCAATTGCGGAGTAAAACACCTATTAGAGTTTGACAGTCAGATCAATTTAAATTGAGAGTCGTCATTTTATCTGATTGTTTGAAAGGATGGGCAAAGAAGAGATACCAACAAAAAAACGGTGTTCTTATTTTACCATGAACAACCATATTCGCTTGCAGGAGTTTTCATTCGTATAAAAGAGAAGTGAATAGAAAACTCATGATGCTTGGAGGGCCATCTAATCAACACCTCTTGATCAGAAGGAAATATTAGGAACATGTGTTATAGATTTTAATCCAAAGGGGTAGGGTATATCGATGCGTGGAGGGGTCCCTTGTCCAACAAAAAAGGTTGTCTCTTACACCAATTTGGTATGTGGATTGACCATGACCCTTGTCCCACAAACAAGGGTGTCTTGTACTCCAATTTGGTATTTGTCTTGAACATGACCTTAAAATTAAATTATTGTTATTATTATGTGTGAAGTGTCCCTCAAACATTTTGGTAGTGGAATTTAAGGATTTTAAATTCCAAGTTTCAAAGACATCCTATTTTTTTATATGGTAATTTCATTAAGTTTAATGTGGGAAGATAGAAAGGGGCACCATAGGCCATATCAAAGAGTAAGTGTAAGGGCCTCCCACAACACCCACCAAGCGTACGTGCTCCTTTGGAAGATTCGGTGACAAACAGACGAAGATAACAAGGAAGAGAGTGATCGGTTGAGAAAAAAAAATATGTTTGTGCATGGAAAGGAGCTCCTTGGGTGCATGATGGTGAAATTATACAACAACAAAGCACACACCTTACTTTCCTTAGAAAGATTGACAGAGTTGGGTTGTGTTTGGGAAAGGTTGAGGCAACTAGGGAATGTGTCGATGGAGTGGAGTTTTCTTCCCTCATAAACATGGGCATGTCGGAGAGGTTGGACAACCCCATCGGTGCACTCATGAGGAGTCACGATGATCGAAACGAAAAGTGCACAAGGTAAAGGGTGCACTCCCATGGATAGGGTGTGTCAGTCCAAGAGACAAATGGTTGATGGGTGCATAAGCTCTGGATGGGCACAACATGTTGGTTGAAAGTGGGTTCACGAAGGGACGAAACACCCCCCAAGAGATGAATTGTTTCACACAAGTGACCCTTGGAGCTCTTATAAGAGAAAGGGTGCACAACCAAGAGGAGGCATGGAGCACTTTTCTAAGAGATTGGAGAGAAAGTCTGAGGTAAGTCTGTGATAACAAGCTGAGGTGGAGTTGCAAAGATTGAAGATAAGTAGCCAAGAGTTGGACATTTTTGGAGGTTTTGGGGAAGTCTAAAAATGTAGGTTTGTGGAGGCATGTGTGAGGTAGAACATCCAAAATCTGTGTTAGCTTGGTGAAAGTCTGTGGAAATGAAACAACATCAATTCTGGGGTTGTGGGCATGTCTAAGGTGCACTACATGGAGTTGTGAATATGGTTTCGACAAAGAGTCTTGTGGTTACAAATTGGTTCTTGAGTGTCTTGGTGAGGTGAGGTGAGTTGTTTGACTTTTCCTTGTTGTAAACTGAGCTGGTAGTGCTCATTATAGCTATTTTGCAATAACAAATACTTCGTTGGGTGTTAGTAACGATTTGCACCCCATGAACTATTTATGTGTTTGTCTTTGTTTATGTTATGCAATTGTTCTCATGTTCATGGATGCATGATTAAATAAGAATAAGTATTAAATTGTGCTAACAACTGTCTAAGTAAGAAAAAAATGCACTAGAGTACAAGTGTGACTCATAAGTATCCTAGAATGGAGTATGGGTATGCTCTAGGTGAAGAGGCATAGTATGAATGAAGTATTCGTGTTCTATCAAGCAACCAAGTAAGAACAGTCATGGTGCTACAAGTCGTCAAGAGACGAATGATCGCAAGATCTTTTCGGGAATCTTGTGGGGTAGTGATAGTAATCCTCTCGAAGAATGATGGAATATAATTAAGACCAATTGGGAGGCAAAGGTAAAGGATGGGGAAA
>SNQJ01S0025560.1:0-18833 GCA_010110895.2 Picea sitchensis
ATTTGACCTCAGCCACAAATGAATGTTTCGAGTGACATTCATTAGTGTTGTGCAAGGGGATTTTGTGGAAGTCACACCACTTCCCAGTGTTATTATTTGTCTTTCCTTTACCCTTCTTGTCTTGTGTCTTGGAATGGTTTTCTGGAGGTTGTTGGTTAGGCTCATCCTTACCATGCTTTGGTTGTTGCAGATTTGCAGACCCAAATTCCTATTTGTTTTGGTGCCTAAATTTTTGCTTCATTTTGACAACATATTGATAGGAATCTCTTAATGATGAGAGGTTTAGGAAATCCATTTCATTTTGGATGTACCTATGCACAGCCCCATGGTATTTGAGAACCATATGACACTCAGAGTCTTTGATACCTAACTTGGTGCACAAGGTATGGAAATTATTTTTGAACTCCAACACTGTTGGGGTCTTCTTTTGTTGTAGTTTGGTCCATCTCATGTATCGGTCTTCATAGTTGTCAACATCATAGTATTTTTCTTTTAACGCATCCACAAAAAAATCTGTTGGCACAGGGGTAGACCTAAGGTTCAATGCTACAAGAGTGCACCAACAAAGCCCTAACTACCAACCCTTTGGGCAACACCTGCGAAGAAGATGAAGTCTCACCCGAGGTAGATGCAGGGGTGGTTGTAGGACTCAAACGTGTGCAACCTTAGATGGGACATAGATCTGTGATTATATCTCTTATAGAGAACTTATCATCGATTATCCATCAATATTCAATCCTTATTATACTTCGCAGATAGCATAGAGCATCGTAGTAGTCACTTAGATCTAAGGTAACTTAGCACTTAGCAACAGTAAACAGGTCATACCTAGTAGTTATACACTAAGTATCTTCATACACATCAGATATACTATGTATACCTATCTAATAAACACAAAGCATAAATACATCCTATCTAAATATATCAAAGCACTTAGCAAAAGAAGAGATAATCACAACAAGACAAGGCACAAAGAATAACACACATATTTACGTGGTTCACCCCCACCCTGGAGCTACGTCCACCAACTCTTCTTATATATTATCATCGACCAATCGGTTACAAGAACAAATCCATGGAAACCCTTACTTCACACAGGACAGAAGATCTACGCAGCCCACTAGATCCTTCTTCCTTGCCTTTCAGCACAATTCCTTCTATATATTCCCACAGGGACTTGCACTAAGCTCTACAAGTCTATATAGAATGCACAAAGCTCTTGATCACATAGATCCCTTCTTGGAACTTAGTCTATATCAAATAGATACAATACAATCCCCCCCCCTTCTACTAGATTCCTATACATCTATTTATACATACAAAACCCACGGGCCGACATCCCTTTCCCATTACATATTCCAAAAACCCAAAATGGGACCCGAAAGTGGGTCGAGATCCCTTGGTATCTGCTTCGTCTGGTGCTACATCTTAGACAGGCTGTCAAAGTCCCAAAAATGTTCAAATATGACTAAGTAACATGAAAACTTGGTCAAGTGCCAACAAGCCCCCAACACTCAGCTATGACTCGTCCCGAGTCACTCTAGTCTGAGAAATTCCACCTCGAATATCTCGATCTTGGCTCGAGCTACTTCAACCTGTTGTAATTCTACTTCTTCTTGGTCAATGAACTCTTGAATGAGTGTGTCATTGAATGGTCGTTCTAGGCATTATTCTTTTGCACTCACAACTTGTTCAAGTTCTACTCCTTGGCTTTCAACTTCAGTGAATAGTTGACATGACTTCTCTTGCACTGGTTGAAGTCATTGAGAGACTTCCACCACTTTTGTCTAGATCATGTGGATCTGTTGTTGGGCTGTGTGTTTCTCTAGAAAACTCTTCATTCTCTCAACTGGTGACAAGGCCTTTAGCTGCACCTGTAACATCTCTTCATACTTATTTGCTTCTTGGAGTTGCGACTCCAATGCTTGTAACTCTGGATTGTCTGTGAGGTTTGCATACATCTGAGCACTCCTAGAGCTCAACTCCTTCCACTCCAAGTCAAGGGATTTCATTCTGCCAACTACATTGTGAGTAGTTGCCTCTTTTAGGTATTTGATTTCTTGAGGGGTCTCGGGCACAGTATGAAGTCCTACGTTTTCGATGCACTGCTGAAGTTGTTGGATCAATTCCTTGAGCTGTGCCACCTACTGTGGAAATCATTCTTCAGCTTTCACTTCAATGATGGTCACAAAGAGAAGTTCTTTGTTGACCAGTTCCTTTACTTCTAGCTTCTCTACGATCAACTTCTCCTTTCTCTGTTGTAGCTCTTCTTTCTCGTTGTCCCACTGTGCTTGAAGAGAAAGTTTTTCTCCTTCGACAACACTGCATTTCTCGACAAGTATTCCCTATACTTGTGTCAACGCCTAGATGGATTGCACTATATTTTCCTAAGCTCATCGAAGGTGAGCTTAAAATTTATCAGCGATCTGGTGCAATTGGGTCGGCTCATCTCCTGGTTCTACTATTCTTGTTGTCATAGGTGCAGTGGAGACTACGCAGTTATACTGAAGTGCCTGCTACACTCCTTGGAGTTCAATCCCGATGTGATTATACATATGCTCCTGCTTCTCCTCCTGTTAAGCCCTAATATTGGCTCATTACCACTTAATTGGGGCATATTAGATTAGTAATTTATTTTATTTATGTCGTATTTAGGCCATTAGTTGTAATTTAGATTAGTAATGTTATTTTATTTATGTCGTCTTTAGGCCATTAAACCTCCTAGTCTCCTATATATACGAAGGAGACATTTTCATTTTGAATCATCTTGGACTTAAACATTTAAGTGGGGTAAAAGGAGGTTGCCCCCTCGAAGAGGCTTATTATCTGAAATTATCTCTTTTTCAAGGAGTTGAGTACTTTTCCTGAGGTTTTTCTATGCTATATTGATGTTTGGTTCTTAACATATGGTATCGAGCTCGAGGTCTTGGGGTTTCGCTACTACATCGAGACACCGTGGCATTTTGCTATAACTTTTTCTAAAACGTTTGAAGGAGAACGTCTTGGAGGGTATTTATAAGACATATCAAGGTACGTTGGGTTAAAATTCAGCTCTGAGGCCTTATACTTTCGAGATACAGCTTGTACAAGATCGGGTTCTGGAATCATCCCTGAAATGAGACATTGTGGGATGGTAGTATAAAAATTACGTGATGTTTAGGACCTTGAACTCAGAGACCATTTCTGAGAAATTAGAATTGTAGGCTGTGGTAAAATTTCAACCCACGTGTCATCTTAATTGTAGATACACCACAGTAGCCAGAGAAGACATTATTTGACTAGTCCTATTGACTAGTCTCAAGAAGGTGTTCAATTGAAAACAATCATAACATATTCTAAATTATCCAAATTAAATTAGGACTTGTTGCATTTGGATCATTGGGCGGAGTCTATAGTATTTAGGGTGTGAGTTTCAAATTTTTATATCAATTATGTTTGTGCGGGTATACTATACAAGTGAGATCTCACGGAAGACCAAAATCGGCAAGTTGTGGGAAGTTACCATAAATTCCGGTTGGCACATCTAATTTTGATCAGACTGTGGCATTACGGAGAGAGAAATATTAAGAGAAATATAAAGGGAAAGTTTCATACCCGGAAGTGAAGCAGGAGATCTAATAGAGAAATATTGTCTAATGAGAACCACCTCAAAATCAAGGTTCAAAAAGTGATACTCGACCAACATGCCACCCAAAGGGACTTATACACCAAATAAACTCGAGGAAAATCCTACTTGGACTCTTGATGAGTGAAGAAATGGTAGGGACATAAATGAACTACAAAATAAGATGGATTCAATGGAAGCTAAGTTGATGGATTCAATGGAAATAAGTTGGATACCTAAGATGGATTCAATGAGCTAAGTTGGATACTAAGATAGATGGTTTAAAAGGGGAGATCGGAAGTATTGAAAATTTACGTATGAGAGAAGGCCTTGAAAGTGAAAATGCATCCACATAGAAATTCATGATGTGGACACAAAGGAAGGTGAATCAAGAATGGAGAAACTCCAACTTTGGTTTGAAGACCAACCATGTTCTAAGATTGACATGAGGAAGTTTGATGGCGAGACCAGTCCACATGGATACCCGGATGGGTAATTCTTTGATCTCCATAATATACCACATACACAAAGGAATTTTAGTGCTTCTTTATATTTAGAACCTAATCAATTTGTTTGAGTATCGATGGCTTTGTTCTGCATAAAATCTTTTCGTCACTTGGACAATGTTCTGAGAAGAAATGATATCACACTATGAGGGATACAAGGCAATACCTTCTTTAGCCAATTATTAAATCTCAAGCAAAAGGTTCGATTCTGAGCACATTGAGAACTTCAAAGGTGAATATAAAGGTAACCAATATTTCGATGGGCACTTGATTGATGTATTCATGGGAACTTTAAGGATAACATTCAACATGAGGTTGTGGGAACTAAATCATTAGAGAATGCATTTAAGGTGGCAAGAAATGTTGAAGAGAAGTAAAAATCTGACATGGCTACTAGGACCTATCCTAACATCTCTAGAGAACAATGCTCCTTCTCCTAAAACACCTCAACCTGGGTTGACACCTCAACAATTGGAAGAAAAGCAAAAAGGTTTATGCTTTAATTGTGATAGCAAATGCAATTAAGGGACATAAGTGTGGTGAGAAAGTATTATTCTACATAGATTGTGAGAGGAGAAGAACAAGAACAGAACCATCTCAAGATGAAAGCGTGGAAGCAATTTAAATGCGAAGGTTGACTCTGCGATATGGAGTACTGAAATGCATTGGCTAAAGTTGTATCAAACCCTCAAGGTCGAAGGACATCAAAGAAAAGGTAATAGTCCTAATTGATTACATGGGTACTCTTAATTTCATTCACCATAAATTAGCCAAAGATCTCAATTGCTTTGTATATCAGTATTAAAGTTTCAAGTAATGATTGCAGATGGAGACTATCAATTCTTTCGGAAAATGCAATAAGATCGAAATCTTACTATGGGGGAATATGTAATGAATAGTCCAATGATTTCTATACCCATGGGTGAATGGGAATGTTGTACTAGGAATCAATGGTTACAATCGTGGGAACAATGGCTTTAATTTCAAGAACTTTTTCATGAAATTTTTATTGGAAGGAAAGAAATTGGGTTGAGAGGTATCACAGGGAGCCAGGTAAGGTGATAAGCTCTAACGGCATGACAAGAGTATTGAAAAAGGGGAATCAAGGCATTGTGCACAACCTATGCTCACTAGATGTTCAAACATCAGGAGCATCTATTACTCAAGATCTCCAAAGGATCATTGATAAACATTCCAAAGTATTTGAAGATATTCCCAAAGGTCTCCTACTCGAAATCATGATCTTGAAATTCCCCTAACTTCTGGGAGTGTTCCTCTAACATGGGGCCATCTGAGATACCCTTATACCCAAAGAGTGAAATTAGTATGGATTGAAGAAATGTTAGAGGTACATTTATTAAGACCCTAATAGAAGTTCTTACACGCACCAGTGAAGTAATGGTATTCAAGGAATGTGTCTCATGGCGTATGTGTCCAGTTATAGAGAGCTCAACAAAGATCACTATTAAGATAAGTTTCCCATTCAAGTGATTGATGGGTGTTAGATGAACTACATGGAGCAATCTATTTCACAAAAAATTGGATCTTCGTTCGAGGTATCATCGGATGAGAATGAAGGAAGAAGATAACCAAAAAACAACATTCCAAACTAATGAAGGCTATTATGAATTTTTGAAGTGTACGGCCTTACAAATTCACCTTCCACATTCAAGGGTTGATGAATTCCATTTTCAAGCCCTTCCTTGAAAGAGTTTATTTATTATTTTTTGATGATATACTAATCTATGAAAATCTTGGGAAGATCATGTGCAACATGTTGACAAGGTGCTACAACTACTAAGGAGCAACAACTATGTCAAACCATTCAAATGTTTCTTTGTAGTAAAGAGGTAGAATATTTGGGTCATCAGCATCTCATGAAGGTGTCAAGGTAGACCTAACAAGATTAAAGGCCATGATGGATTGGGTGATTCCCCAAAACATTAAAAATCTTAGAGGATTTTGGGTTTGACAGGTTACTTGCAGTAGTAACCTGTCAATTTTGTTCGGAACTATGGAGAATAGCGGCACCTTTAACGATACTAACTAGGAAGGATGCATTTTCATGGACTCGAGGAGAAACTAAAGCTTTTGAACAACTTAAAGAGGTGATGTATTATTTACAACTCGTATTGACCACTCGAGACTTCACAAAACCTTTATTGTGGAGATGTGATGCCTCGGGAAATAGAATTGGTGTTGTCCTAATGCAGAAGGAAGGCCCACGGCTTTTGAAGTCGACCACTTAAGGGACTTACAAACCCATTTATGAGAATGATGGCAATATTACATGCATTGAAAAGTAAGTCCTTACCTAATGGTAGGCACTTCAAGGTCAAAAGCAGGATCATGATAGTCTTAAATACTTCTTGGAACAAAGACTATCTTCATAGGCAACAAAATGGTAACCAAGATATTGGGCTATGATTTTGAAATCATCTATAAGGAAGCAAAATGTTGTGGCAGATGCACTCTCAAAGAAAGGATGAAGATGTTGGGGGCCTTTCTTTGTGCTATCTCGATCATCCAACCCGATTGGATAATAGAAACAGGGATGAATGGAAAAATGGCGAAAAAGTGTGGACTCTCATTCGAGGTTGTGAGTTCCAGGTGCATCAGATACATTTTACATGGAAAAATGATTCCCTTATGGTACAAATATCACTTATATTTATGTAAGAACTCCCAACTCAAACAAAAGGAGTACTATTGGAATTGCACACCTCTCCAGTGGGGAATTTTCGGGATTTTTGAAAACCACCATAGAGTCAAAGAAGAATGTTTTTTGGGATGGCCTTAAAATAATGTTCAAAGGTTTGTGGCCGAGAATGTGTGGTTTGCCAACAAAATAAAAGGTGAAACAATTAAGACCCCAGGTCTTTTACAACCATTATCCATCCCAAAATGATTTGGGAGGAGGGTTTCCATGGATTTCATCCACCGGGGTTGCAAAGTGCGAAGGAAAGAGTGTCATCATGGTGATTGTTGATAGTACGCCAAGTATACACTTTTGTGCACTCTCTCATCCTTCAAAGCTAGTACGGTTACCACCGCATTCCTTGGAGACAGTTCAGAAACTACATGGCAGCCCAAAGATTATTGTAGTGGCAGAGATCCCATATTCTTTGGACATTTTGGACATAATTATTTTTCTTGTTTGGGTACTCAATTGGCTCATGCTCATCCTATCATCCTCAATCTGATGGACAAACTGAGATAGTGAACAAATGTTTGGAAGGCTACCTTACGTTGTTTTGTCTCACGATAAAAACATAATGGTTCAAATGGTTACCCTTGGCGGAGATGGTGGTATAACACTTCCCTTTCACATGTAAAATGACACCATTTATGGCACTTTATGGATACCACCCTCCTTCCATCACTTCTTCTCTAAAAGAAAAATCTAAGGTTCAAGCGATTGGAAGATCACATGAGAATCAACAACAAATTCTCCAAATATTAAAAGGAAAACCTAACCATGGCACAAAATCGCATGAGAACATAAATGAGGATCAACATGCGTGAGTGAAGAAGTTTTGAAGTGGGGAGTTAGATTTTTAAGACTACAACCATACAAAAAGCTGCCCCTCAAGCAAGCCAAAAAAGGATAATAAACTATAACGAAAGTACTTGCCGTATATAAGGTGTTTGAGTTGGTACTATGGCATACAAATTGGAGCTACCTACATCTTCACAAGTACACCCGGAGTTTTCCATGTTTTCATGCTTAAAGAAAGTTATAAATGAGATCGGTTCAAACTATATTGGTAGAACTTGAGGAAGGAAAAATCATATTAGACACAGTATCATGACACAAGAATTGTTGGGAATAGATCCATTTCATAGTATCTCATTAAATGGAAGCCTACCATTGAAGATTCCACTTGGGAAGATGAGTCTTTTATCTGAGAAACATCGGAGTTACTCAAGCGTTCTGGACAACACTTGTCTCAAGGGGAGGGCATGTTAAGCTAATATTGGCTCATTACCACTTAATTGGAATATTAAGATTAGTAATGTATTTTATTTATGTTGGCTTTAGGCCATTAGTTTGTAATTATAGATCGATGCAATGTCATTTTATTTATGTCATTTGGGCCATTAAACCTCCTAATAGTCTCCTATATATACCAAGGGAGACATTTCATTTGAATAATCTTGGACTTGAACATTTAAATTGGGGTAAGCGGAGGTTGCCCCTCGAAGAAGACTATTATCAAATTATCTCTTTTTCCAAAGTTGAGTACTTTTCACGAGGTTTTTCTATGCTATATTGATGCTTGGTTCTTAACATATGGTATAAGAGCTCAGGTCTTGGGGTTTATTTTGCTACATCGAGACCTTGTGGAATTTTGGCTATAACTTGTTTTTTTCTACAACGTTTGAAGGAAATTCTTGGAGGATATTTATCGAACATATCAAGGTACGTTGGGTTAAAAAATTCAGCTCACGAGGCTTTATACTTTCAGAGATACAGCAACAAGATCGGGTCTTGGAATCATCCTGAGAGAAATGAGTCATTGTGGAATTTTCTCTATAACAACTTTTATGTAACGTTTCAGACCACAGGCATTACGAAGACCATTTACAGAATTAGAATTGGTAAAGGTTTAAATGTATGTCATCTTAAATTTGTAGATACACCACATGTAAGATAGGGTATTTATTAGTCTATTATTCAGTCTCAAGCAAGTGTTCGGGTAAAACAATCATAACTTATTCCTAAATTATCAAACTTGCATGGGACTGGATTTAAGTGGATTGTGGACAGTCTGTAGTATTTTTGGGTGCGAGTTTCAACAGAATTTTATATCAATTATTTTTGTGGGGCATACTATACAAGTGAATCTCCTGGAAAGGCCAAAATCGGCAAATTGTGGGAAGTTATCGTAAATTCCAGTTGGCACATCAATTTTGATCAGACCCATTATTCTGAGAGAATAAATATCGAGGAGAAATACAACAAAGGAAAGTTTCATACCGAGAAGCATTAGGAGATACAATAGAATAAATGTGTCTAAGCGGGAACCACCTCAAAATCAAGGTTCAAAAGTGATGCACTACGACCAACATGCCACCCACAAAGGGGACTTCTACACCAAATAAGCCTCAGGAAAATCCTACTTGGACTCTTGATGAAGGTGAAGAAATCGCATTAGGGACATAAATAGAACTACAAAATAAGATGGATTCAATGGAAGCTAAGTTGATGGATTCCAATGGAAGCTAAGTTGGATACTTAAGATGGATTCAATGGAAGCTAAGTTAGATACTAAGATAGATGGTTTAAAGGGAGATCATGGAAGTATTGAAAATTTAAATGTGAGAGAAGACACCTAGAAGTGAAAATGCATCCATGAAATTCTTGATGTGGACACAAAGAGGTGAATCAAGAATGGAGAAACTCAACTTTGGTTTGAAAGACCAACCATGTTCCTAAGATTGACATGAGGAAGTTTGGTGGAAAGGACCAGATCATGGATACTTAGGATGGAGCAATTCTTTGATCCTCCATAATGTGCCATATACACAAAGGTCTGAATTGCTTCTTTATATTTAGAACCTAATCAATTTGTTTTGGTATCGATGGCTTTGTTCTAGCAAATCCCTCATCACTTGGACAATGTTCACGGAAATGATATCACACTATGAGGATATGAGGAGCAATACCTTCTTTGTAATTGATAAATCTCAAGCAAAGGGTTGATTCACAGAGAGCACATTATGAGAACTTCCAAAGATTGAATATAAAAGGTAACCAGGTATTCCATATGAGCACTTGATTTGATGTATAGGAACTTTAAAGGATAACATTCAACATGAGAGTTGTGCTTTGGGAACCCAAATCATTAGAGGAGATGCATTTAAGGTGTGAAATGTTGAAAGTAAAAAATAGGCTATGGATACTAGAAGGACCTATCTTAACATATATAGAGAGAACAATGCTCCTTTTTCTAAAACACCTCAGCCTACAATGTTGACACCTCAACAATTGGAGGAAAGAAAGAAAAGGTTTATGCTTTAATTGTGACAGCAGAAGTGCAGGTAAAAGGGACATAAGTGTGGTGAGAGAAATTATTCTACATAGATTGTGAAGAGGAAGAAAGAACAAGAACAAGAACCATCTCAAGATGAAAGCATTGAAGCAATTTCGTCTGAAGAATTGACTCCACGATATGGAGTGCAATGCATTGAACAGGATGCCTCCTCAAACCCTCAAGATGAAGGATACATCAAAAAGAAAAAGGTATGGTATAATTGATTAAGGAGTACTCATAATTTCATTCATGAGTGTAAAAGATCTCAATTGCTTTGTATATCCAGTGAGTTTCAAGTAATGATGCAGATGGAGGAACTATCAATTATAGGAAAATGCAGGATCAATATTACTATGGGAGATATGTAATGAATAGTCAATGATTGCTATACCATGGGTGCTGCAGATGTGGTAATAGGAATCAATGGTTACGATCATTATGAACAGCAATGGTTACAATCATTGGGAACAATGGCTTTTAATTTTCAATAACTTTTCAAGAATGTTTAGTTCTTAACACCTCCTACTTCTCTAATACCTCCTGTGAAGCATCATTCACAACTGCGATGATGAAAATAAAATCATCCAATGTGAGGGTAGTCCGCATATTGGTTANCCATGGGTGGTGCAGATGTTGTACTAGGAATTCAATGGTTACAATCATTGGGAACAGTGGCTTTTAATTTTCAATAACTTTTCAAGAATGTTTAGTTCTTAACACCTCCTACTTCTCTAATACCTCCTGTGAAGCATCATTCACAACTGCGATGATGAAAATAAAATCATCCAATGTGAGGGTAGTCCGCATATTGGTTACAATGGTTCTAGGTTTCTTCTGGGAGGAAGATTTCGGAGGCGAAACCTTCCTTTTCTTCGACGAGTCCTCTTTGTCCCTAGGCAATGGTCCTTCTCCTTTATGTTGTTCAACTTTTGCACCTTCGATCTCTTCTCCATCACCCCCTCTATCTGGTGAAATGGATGCAGTCCTCACAGATGTGTTGTCTACATCATGAACCTCTTCAGGCTTCTTCATATTGCTTGGTCCAGGTGTATCCTGCACAGCTTCTGGGCTATCTACATCGGACAACTCTACAGGGTTGGCTAGAATAAGGAGGTTTGCTGACCATTCCTTAGTGATTTCTTCTAATTATTCCTCTGTTATATTTTAATATGACTGAAACTACTACTTGTGATCATTAGTGCATGATGTTATATAAATGAAGTGGCGGTCCACGCTGAACTTCATTAAGGGCCAAAACCTGTGGAGGGTTTTCGGGGTCATCCGGGGCTCAAACTGGATGGCTTGTTTCAGCTGGTTATAGTACGTATGGAAGGAAACATTGGACTACCACTTCTTTTTCATATAATTAGAGTACCATAGAATACATAAATTCACGGCCAGAGGTTCGAAGGGCTCAATGTCAGGGAAGGTCGCACCTTTTGGCATTTCCCATGCAATGAATGAAATTAGGATGAGAAGCCAACTAAAGTGGAACTCATGCCCTTGGTATTGTGATTCTCTACAATCAAGCTCCAACTGGTTTACAAGGTATTGCACCCAATTCATTTGTAGTCCCTCTGTGCACTTTCCTGTGAGGTCAACTATGAATCCAGTCACTTGGGTGGACCAATTCTTGCAAACTATCTCACCTGCGATCAGCTGACATGTGAAGCGCACTGTGTCATTCTGGACAAAATTTACCTTGTAACCTCGTGTGCCCTTCTTGGCATCGCCATAAGTCTCTTTGATTCTCTGCACTAATACTCAATATGAGGTCTTTCTAGGGTAAAAATCTTGTGGGTTAGGGCCCTGCATGCTTAGCCCTATGATCTGATTGATCAAGGTCGGATCCACAGTGATGCAATGGTTCAACCATAAGTAACCTCCATGATAACACAACAGTAGTAACTTTATACATGAATTCACCACATGATGTCGTCTGAAGTGAGGGATATTCATCACATTGAGTAGTGTGGACAGCGTGAGGTTTTGGGTCCATGGCTGCAGGATAATGTTTGAATTGTTTTCTTTAGTCCTGGTTAGATACTTGTGTGGGGTGAGCATGCTGTAAGCCTTTCTGTCGCCAAGGTTGAAGTCACTGAACTTCAACGCTTCGAGCTTATCCTGGTCGGCTTGAACTATGTGTATCAATTTTGGGAGGTACGTCGTGACCAAAGCATAGTCAAAATCTTTGGGCACACTGTCTCAGTTGATGGAACAGCTTAGAGGGGGTAGGTAGGCAGGTAGAATGCTCGGAATCAGCTTGGCATTCGCAATGTCGTCTCTGTGCTTTGTTCTTGTCTCTGTCGCAGTTATAGAAGTTCCTTATTCGTGAGCAATGGATGGGGAAGCTTGGACTCCTTCTGTTGATGATGCTTGCACACCTGCAAACATCCTTCTTTCTGACATGATTTTCTCAGTCCTGAGATTAGCAAGTACTTCCTTCATAGATTTTTCAAGTACGCTAAGATCTTCAGACATATGTTCTCAGGATAAATTATCGGGTTCACAATGATTTCAGACACTGCTCCGGAATGAACAAGAGGGCATGATGATCCCTTTATACACTTTCTAGTCCATGGGATTCAAATTCTCAGTTGGAAAAAGTGTTCTTCAGTCATGGCGTGACAAGATAAATAGGTGATCTTGGAAATGGTTTGCTTTGCAATGGGTATGAGCCTCATTAATTCATGTTATGTCTATTATGGAGTGGTTCGATGGTCTGGTAATGAACCATCAATGCTTTTTGATCCTTTCGGAGCAACAGTCGAATGGGTATATCGGCCTCTAACAGATATATTGCTTCGCCATGACGAAGTGGCCTATGTTGTTGTTCTGATATCTTGGCGAAGTTCAAATTATGCAATTTTTCCTTCTGCAGGGTACCCTCAGGAACCTACTGTAACCTTTCAATCTTAGAATTCTTCTTACTCATCTTTCTAGCCTTCTCCTCCATGAGCTTCATCTTGGTGGTTATTTTCTCATTCTGATTCTTATTTTCCTTGGACATAGTCACTTCATGCTGCTTAGATTCTTTCCTAAGACTCAGGGGTAGTACTTATTCTATCTCTGAGACATATACTTCAATCTTTTGTGAGTCATCTAATGTTCTTACGGTTTTGATATCTGGGCTTCTAGTGTCAAATAGCTTCGATTTGTTCTCCTGCTCTTCAATCAACTGTGTGATCCTTCTAGTCATGAAATATTTTAGCTCTTCTCTCTGTTGTTGTAATACCTTTTCTTGTTCCTTCTTTCTGGCTTGATATCTCTCAATCCAAGGTTTTCCAAGTAACATAGTAAACGGGGTGCTATCCTGAATAAACTTGATAATTTAAAAATTTTCTTCTGTCGAAGTTCCATTGGCATTCATAGATATCTAAGTGAGCCTTCCGCATAGGTTCGCCAGTTTTCCTCTGAATAGTCCTATTCCTCCTAATGAAGGGGTCATATCAGGATTCCTTATGGCTTCCCAAGTTCTTTCTAGTATAATTTTCACTGGTGTTTCTTCATCAAGGACAGAGTCAATGTCGAAGTCTCCTATTCTTGCTTCAATGAATTCTTTTTCTCTAAAGATCTCTGGTAGCCTAACATGTCAGTGATCGTTCAAGGTGTCTTTCATATGCAACAATATCTTCTCTGATTCTTGTTGGGGTTCTACTATTTTTGGATCTGTTTTAAGGTTTTCTTCATTCAGATTCATTCTTTCAAGCTTAGCAATCATTCTAGGGAAATCCAATACTTCATGATCCAAATATTTGCAACAAAGGCAACTAGGTCTTCCACCAGGGAATTTCTTATCTAGATGTCTCGGTCTTCTGCAACTGTAACATAAGGTTAATCCTCTCTTCCTTTTAAATGATCCTCAACTTATTCTATACTGTGCACTAGGATCATGGTAGCTAGTCTGTAAAAAATTATTTCTAGGATCCTCCATCAATTTGTCAGTCCAAACATTCTTTCTATGCATAGGTATAACATATCTATCACTATTCTTATCAGATATATCCATATCAAGCTTTCTTTCATCTATTACAGCCCTAGTTTTCTAGCCAGGCCAGAATCTATCAAACATACCTAGATCCATACTCTAGAAACAAAAATGTTCACTTATTTTACTTCTATAGAGCAAAAAGATTCCAGATCTAAGACCTTTGAACTACTCTTACCTTTATTAGAGCACAGAGTTTACAGATCTTACTTCTTATATGTAGATCTGATCTCTCTTCTTCAGAAACTTCCACTTTTACCTTTTTTAGAGGACAAAGCGTTCAAATCTCGCTTATTTTCTTCATATCTATCCTTCCTTTATTTAGCACAGATCCTTTTAGATCAAGTGGATTACTATGCACTAGGGCACATATCCACGCACAAAGATCCCACAGTTTCAGGACAAATCTTTGCACAAAGTTTCTTCTTCCTCAATTCCCAGCAATCACAGTTTCACTTCACGGCAATGGAAACGTTTGTTGGCATAGGGAAATACCCAGGGTTCAATGCTATAAGAGCACACCAACAAAGCCCTAACTTCCAACCCTTTCAGAAACACCTGCGAAGCAGATGAAGTCTCACCCGAGGTATAGGCAAGGGTGGTTGCAGGACTCAAACGTCTGAAACCTTAGATGGGACATAGATCTGTGATTATATCTCTTATAGAGAAATTAGCATCGATTATCCATCAATATTCAGTCCTTATTATACTTCACAGATAGCACAGAGCATTGTAGTAGTCACTTAGATCTAAGGTAAATTATCACTTAGCAATAGTAAACAGGCAGGCCCAGTAGTTCCGCACTATGTATCTCCATACATATCATATCTACTATGTGTACCTATCTAATAAGCACAAACCATAAATATATCCTAACTAAATATATCAAATCACTTAGAAAAAGCAGAGATAAGCACAACAAGTCAAGGCACAAAGCATAACACAAAGATTTATGTGGTTCAACCCCACCCTGGGGCTACGTCCACCAACTCTTCTTCTATATTATCGTTGGCCAATCGGTTACAAGAACAAATTAATATAAACCCTTACTTCGCATAGGACAAAAGATCTGCGCATCCCACTAGATCCTTCTTCCTTTCCTTTCAACACAAAACCTTCTATATCTTCACACAGGGACTTGCACTAAGCTCTGAAAGTCTATATAGAATGCACAAAGCTCTTGATCACATAGATCCCTTATTGGAACTTATCCTATATCACATAGATACAATACAATCCCCACCCCCATCCTTCTACTAGATGCTTATATGTCTATTTAAACATACAAAATGGGCCTAGGCATGGGTAAACCCATGGGCCGACATCCCTTTCCCATTACATATTCCCAAAACCCAAAAAGGAACCTGAAAGTGGGCCGATATCCCTTGATCTCTGCTTCGTCTGGTGCTCCATCTTCAATAGGTTGTCGAAGACCCAAAAACAGTCAAATATGACCAAGTAACTTCAAAACTTGGTTAAGGGCCAACAAAATCCAAAGTGGGATCGATCCCATATATTCTAGATTCCTCTGTGGAACTTTGCTCCTAGTAAGTTTCCCACCAATGTTTGACATGGGGGAGATCCTTGAAGAGTGTGAAGGTGATCGTTTCCCTATCAAAAAAAAATTGAATAGAGAAATAACCTTCTAATAGATTTAACCATTTTTCTAGGGCATCCGCATCTATCTGACCTTCAAATATGAAAATATAAAAATTAACTTCTACCCTAGAGGGAAAGGTTCCTCCAAAATGGTCGCTTGATGAAGATGCACATGTTTCTATCGGCAGGTGTTGAAGGATGTGTGAAAAATTCTCCATCATTTCGTCCCTCTGCCGTATGAGAAATTTCTCAAGAAACATGTTAATAGAATCTTCTACTCTGTCATTTTTCTTTTATGCCACCATCGAGGCTTTATTGGGCGTGCGAGAGTGATTGTCTTCAAGAGAAGTTCGATACCCAACTAGCTATACTCAGACCTCGTTAGGGACATGCACTGAAAATGATCAAGAGAAGCCTTCTCGGATACCACTGATCCAAATTATTTTCAGAACAAAATGAAAGAAGAGATATTATAATGAAACAATCATAAAAATTTCCAAAAACAGATAAATAAAACAATACTTGATTTCTATTAATGAAATAATTGTAAAGAGACTGTAAAAATATAGAGTGCAAGACTCACTAGAATGGTGGAACCTTTATGTCCCAGAAGATATGTGACGCCTACACTCATTCGCAAGAAGATGATTACAACGAGGCTCTGAAGGCCCTTTTATGTTAAACATGAATGCCAAAACCCTATATATCCAAAAACCTAATCCTAGGATATGAAACGCCAAAATTCATGTGGGCCCCATTTGGGTAAGTTAGTTCACTAACTTCTTGGGGTCGTAACATTTGCATAGGATCTTTGTTTTAGGTGCGTGATATCCCGTTCAAAAGGCCTTTTAGAGAACTATGCATTATGTTGTCAAACTCTAACTCTGTGTATATTTTGACTATGGCATGCCAAAATAACATTGTTTAGGGCTCCAAAACGGCCCTGGAAGTACATCAAGTTGTGATGACATGAATATATACAAAATAATCTAGTTGGATTAGGTGGTAGGCCACCAGTATCCACCTGGAAGATGTGTATGGATTCAAAAAACCATGGAAGGGTAGAACCCACAATTACAAAGAAGTACATAAGAATGTGTTGAACTAAAAACTGACAAAAGGAGTTAGTTGGAACAAGTGGGTGGCCACCAATATCCAGCTGGATCACAAAAGGGAGTAGAAGCATTCGTGTACATCGATGGAATGCTACAGATTTGAAACATTTGTACTATTGGGGGTAAAAATAGTGGCATAGATCAATTGAATGCTACAAAGTTGCAACGTTAGGGAAACTAGGAAAACTGTTATAGAATGGATGACTGTGTGGATGGATATGAGGATGGTTTTACATAAGTAATTTACTAATGCTATGGCTCATGTGGTGTGCATTTTCTGGAATGAATATGGAATGGTTGTGTGAGAGATGAGGATTCATTGCAGAAAGGACAAAAAATAATGTGGATGATGAAAGGGATGAAGAGTGTCGGGGAAACTAAAGCGAACATTTTTTGGAAATAATAAAACACAACATTAGATATATTGATGGGAGCACTTGCAGAAACGAGAGGAGGAGAGATCCAACAATCAGAGAGAGAGGATTTGTTGAGGTTTCCATGGGCTATGGCATGGAAACCCAATGGATATTCTAATCTCATATCTTTCCATTGCACCATTGTACTGTAACTTGTATGATGAATAAAAAAATCATTGTTGCGGAATTAATATTTGTGTGTGTGTATGAATGAATTCTTGTAGGATGTTATGTGTTGTCATCTGGACATAATTTTGTATGAGTTAGTGTCTTTCTTGAATGAGTAAATCCTATAGAGAATAGTGTTGTATGATATGGCTAATAAGGTGGCACGAGTCTATGGATGGCCGTGTTGAAAAATGTGGTTTATTATAAGGAGGATGATCACTCTGGTTGTAGGAGAGTTGAGGATTCTATGTGAGTAAAAAATATGTGAACACATATAAGTTGGAGTGAGAAGTGTGTTTCATAGAAGACATGCTGTAAAAGGAGATGAATTATTGAGAGAGATGTGTTGTAGCAAAGGAGACATGTTGCAACAGAGGTGAGTTTCAGAATGTGTGTGTTACAGTCGATGACAGGTGGCCAAAGATGTGTTGCAATGTAACAACCCCAGTTAAATAGTTAGATAGGGTTTATTAAGTATAGTTAATTAAATAATTAACTGTATTAATGTGTATTAGTTAAGTAATAATTAACTATTAATAATATTATTTATTTATTTATAGTTTAATAAATGTTGATTAATTAATTAATTGATTAGTTAGCACATTCAATGATTTGGGCAAAGCATTAAGGGGCTTAATAACTATAATTTAATCATTATGAAACTTTACGTATGATAGGGGAAGGATAAGGTAATAAAGGGAAGGATAAGGTAATTAATGGAGGGAGGGAGTTGGTGAATGGGGGGAGATATGACTGGGCAGAGGCCTTCGGGAAGGGGATTATGAAAAATGGGGAGGAGAGGACTGTAATATTGCTGTTGGATATTTTCTGGTTTTGGAGTTGGGTTTTGGAGGTTAGGTGAACTGTGGCAGGGGGCACCAGGTTGCTGGGAGTTTTGGGCTCGGGGGCCAGGAATCCTCACGGAATCCTAGAGCTAGGGAGTCAGATAGGCTGCTCCTAGTTGGATGAGTGGTTAGTCGGTTTTGGGCAGGGTTTTTTCAGAGAATCAGGAAGAGATTAGACAGAGCAACAGGGAGGACAACCAGATAAGAGGGAATTTAGCATCAGGCAGAGGTATTTTTATTTCTGAATTTGCTAAGTTATGTGATGATTATGTAATTTCTTTTCATGCTGTGGATAAATTTAATTTCTGCTGAAAATTATATGCTTATATGATGATTAATGAATTACCTATGCATTGAAAGAAATTTTAGGTTTAATTGTATGAATTTTATTAGGCTTTGTAAATTTATGGTTCTTACACATGGTATTAGAGCCTTAGTTTGAAATCTGGGAACAAAGGCCCACCTACCCACCCATCCTCTTGACTCTGGATAGAAATCTAATCTATGTGTCCTGTAAACAACCCTGAAAACCTGCCTTACCCCCCCCCCCCCCC
>SNQJ01S0025560.1:29576-42622 GCA_010110895.2 Picea sitchensis
GAGTAGAAATAGTTGAGAAAGTATGGAGATTTGTCTTATGGTGGAATTTATTGTTTTTCCCTTCTAAAATAAAAAAAAGAAAATGTGTATATATGAATATTCATAATTATGTAACTAAACCACAGTTGTCTAAATGAAATTGTTGAACTAGATAATTGTAATTAAAGGATTTCGCAAACATTTGATTGGTTTATTGTCTTTCACAAAAGAATAGTCTTGTTGATTGGATTGGATGCATACATAAATTACTGTAAGGGTGATAGTTATTGATTATTAGTACATGCACGAGACTTGCATGTACTAGCTACACATGCATTTCTTGCGCATGTACACTAGTATGAATGAGTTTCTTGGCTTACTTACTAATAATGTCAGTTAATTGTTATGAATGTGTGAACCATGTTTCTTTTCCTTTGTATCATGATATACCTTAACTTCAGGACAAAGTTTCCTGAAGGGTGGGTGTATGTAACAACCCGAGTTAAATAGTTTCATAGGGTTTATTAAGTATAGTTAATTAAATAATTAACTGTCTTAATGTGTATTAGTTAAGTAATGATTAACTATTAATAATATTAATTAATTAATTAATTATTGTTTAATAAATGTCGATTAATTAATTATTTGATTACTTAACACGTTCAATGATTCGGATAAAGCATTAAGGGGCTTAATAACTTTAATTTAATCATTATGAAACTTTATGTATGACAGGGGAAGGATAAGGTAATAAAGGGAAGGATAAGTTAATTAATGGAGGGAGGGAGTTGGTGAATGGGGGGAGATATGACTGGGCAGAGGCCTTTGGGAAGGGGATTATGAAAAATGGGGAGGAGAGGACTGTAATATTGTTGTTGGATATTTTCTAGCTTTGGAGTTGGGTTTTGGAGGTTGGGTGAACTGTGGCAGGGGGCACCAGGTTGCTAGGAGTTTTGGGCTCGGGGGCCAGGAATCCTCACGGAATCCTAGAGATAGGGAGCTGGATAGGTTGCTCCTAGCTAGCTAGGTGGTTAGTTGGTTTTGGGAAGGGTTTGGTTAGAGCATCAGACAGAGATTGGATAGAGAAGCAGGGAGGACAACTAGATAAGCGGGAATTTAGCATCAGACAGAGGTATTTTTATTTATGAATTTGCTGAGTTATGTGATGATTATGTAATTTGTTTTCATGTTGTAGATAAATTTAATTTATGCTGAATATTATATGCTTATATGATGATTAATGAATTACTTATGTGTTGAAATAAATTTTAGGTTTAATTGTATGAATTTTATTAGGCTTTGTAAATCTATGGTTCTTACATGCAACACAAGGTACAAGTGTATTGCAGCAATATATGCATTGCATCATGGGGTGATTTGTAGCATGGGTGATTTGTAACCAAGGACATGTATTCAAATATGTGTTGCACCAGGGGGACTATAATAAAATGGGTGTTGTAGCAGTATGTAAGTTTCAACATGAAGATGGTTGAGTTTCAAAAAAATATTGTCACAACAGAAGGTAAATTGTAATAAAGGGAGAGTTATTGCCGAAGGCGAGTTGCAGCAGTAGGTGAGTTGCAACAGAGGACAAGTTGCAACAAAAGGTGTGTTGTAACAAGTAAATGTGCAACAAACTCATGATTATGTAACATTTGTCATGGTGCTATAGGGAAGAAGACGTGGATATGTGGGAGAAGAGGTACAACCCAAAGGGTTGTGGCATGATCATTAGAAAAGAATGAAAATCTAGAAATGATGAATAAGATTTATGATAGTTGTGATTCCTATTACGCACACATGAAGAAATTTTTCACTACAAACGTACTATGATGGCAGGAGGCAGAGGCCCACTGCATCAGTTTGAGTCTATGCATAAAATTCATTATCTTTTTATGGAAGTTAAAAGATCTATTTAGATTTACTAATATGGTCTCCCATGTTGATTGAACCTTTGCAAAAAAAAACATTGAATCATTTGAGTTATTATTGAGTTTTCAAGAAAATATTTCATATAATTATTCCATATGAACATAGTAGACCGAAACCTTCCTTAGTGAAACTAGTGGCTGGATAGTTACCATCCTTTAGTAAACTAGCGGTCTCATCATATAGTGGTTTTTCCACTACTTTACAATGTAGAATTTGGATTTTAAGGGAATTGGAGGGAAGTTTTCAAGTTTTTTCGCTCTACTGATAATGTAATAATTTTCTTGTGTTTATAATGTGTTTTGTATCTCTTAATACACACTTTGGATTTCATTTTTATTTAATCCAAACCCTATATAGAACTTAATGATCTTAAAATCCTTATATGTAAAATTAATTCTTAAGTATATATAAAAATCCAATCAGATTCGAGAAAATGTAGATCGACTTTGAATATTTTAAAATAACATGTGAATGTCTTACTTATCCATAAAATTCAATAATGCTAATGAATAACTTGCAGAAATAAATTGAAATACCAATTTTTTGAATACACCCTTAAAGTATGCTATTGAGTCCCAGAAATAGAGGTCACCACTAAATTCCCCTCGAAATTCTGAGAAAAATGATTATAAC
Organism: Picea sitchensis; assembly: GCA_010110895.2. NCBI lineage: Eukaryota > Viridiplantae > Streptophyta > Pinopsida > Pinales > Pinaceae > Picea > Picea sitchensis. The sequence goes on from SNQJ01S0025560.1 coordinate 32,121, forward strand.
CTTGTCTATGTTATGAACATGTTCTTAAAGACCCCATTTTTCATGTATAACGAGACTATGGGTCTCATATATGACAAAAAGGACTAAGACTATCATGCATAGAACTTTTACATAGAACCAACATCACCATCAGATTCCTCTCAAAATTATGAGAAGAATGAGTATAAACACTCTATACATTTCTCAAAGAACTCAATAGCTCAAAAAACAAGACAAATCTAACGTAGGAACATGTCTTGCATCAAAATTGAGGAAAATATGCACTTGGAAAAAATTGCTATGAATGGAACTCTTGGAATGGATTCCAATGTCATGTACCTTGTGTGTGTACCATACCTTGATCTATTAGCTGGCTTAAATAGGGTGCAGGTCTTAACTATCATCCAAAATCCTTGGAAAATATTAATATAATATTGTTGGGCCCCCATGTAATAGGAAGCACCCTTGACATAATGGTGAGCGCGTTATCATGATATATGGCAGATCATGGGGTCAAACGCCATTGACCATGCCATTAGTTAATGTTTGTTGTAAATTTTTTATTGGTGGTGGAAACCATAGGTTATATATGGTATACACATGCGTGGACTTGGAGATAAGTGTTTGTTATATGGGATATAATAAAACCACGGGTTGAGGGATAAGCCCTCGAATCTTCTCCCACCAATTAAAACCATTCAAAATTTAAATAATATTTACCCCATATAAATATTAATTCATAAATCTTGGTGCACCAGTAAGTTGTTGGTCTTGCATGCATGAGGTCAGGGTTTTGACTCCAGTTAACACCCCATAAAATTTTGGTAAACCTTAACCATGAAAAGGACAATGGGACACTTCCATGTGGCACTCTCTCATTCATCCAAATGTTCCTATATGATCATGTGATGTATTGTTACATGATTGGTCCATTTCACCTTCCTAGTCATATGTACGACCTACCAACTCATCTTGCTACCTTCCACGTCTCACATTGTGAGGTTTCCACATCATCATTGTATGGACTTGTACTAGCATGCCATATTTCACCCTTCCAGTGGTGCCATGTGTCACCCCTTTTGAATTTTTCACCCTGTTTGACCAAAACATTGAAGAGCCATAACTTTCTCGTATGAGATCCCTTTAAGGATTTTTTTTCATTGTTGGAAATATATCGTCTAGCTCTACGTAATGGATTCATTTTAATTAGTATTTAAGATGATCAATTTTTGAGAATTTTTGGATCCTCCTGGATCTGTTTGATCATTCTGGATATTCCTGGATCACACCTCCCCACTGAAGAAATTTTGTACCTCCAAAAGTATGGATTAGTTAGAGGTCAAGTGAGGATACTTCCACATCACTTGTCATGTATCATCCATGCATCCTACTTGGATAACTAGAACCTAACTCAACACAACCATAATGAAGAGTGAAACAACATTATTGGCCAAGTTAACCATTCCCTTAAATTCACAAACATCGTCGTTCATTGTTGCAGTAGATAACCATAATCCACTAATTAGTAATAAACTAAACAACAAAAATGAATATACAGATGCGAAAAATAATGAACCATCAACATATTTTCCCTTCTTAACATGAACAACATCAAACAAAGGGCCTATTTTAATTTCAACCATAGGTTGTAAATCAGAATCTTGGATACTAGCATTAACTAGCATTTTCATATGCCATGTAGTGAAAACTATCAAATTATATTTCATCTGATGAGCTCTCATAATGAACTCAATCCCACCCTTGAAAATATGATACTTCTTTTGTTCTATGTAGAAAATGGCCTCCCTATAGTAAAATTATGGACTTCCCAAAACCATCCCATAAATGTCAAGTGGAACAATGTCTAACTCTACCTCATGAATGAAACTGGATGTGATCACAAACTGTAACTTGCATTGATTAGTTATGTGTAACTGAGCATTATCACAAATCCAACCCAAAGGATATGGTCTCCGATGAGGCCTAGTTTCCAATCCCAAATTTTAAATAACTTGCTCTAAAATAAGATTCACCTGGGATCCACTATTAACTTTTGAGATTCAACAAGAAGATCCTAGTGAAAATTATGCACCTACACTAGGATGGAGACTTAGGCTATTTTTAGGTGGAAGTCTATTTTTATATGATGAGCAAATTCTATTTATAGATGGTGAGCGAATTCTATTTATATATGTATGTCGACTATTATTATCCCTTAATAATAGTTGGACAATAAATATTAGTTTATTCTCAATGAGCACTTGGAGATAGTTAACTGAAGTGGCAAATCAATTAGCTATATGAAATTCGAGTTCAAAGGTTGATTGGTGGGACATGCAAGTCGAATTAGTTGTAACTGAGTGATTCGAAGTTGTAACAGAGTTGGATGTGTAGTTATGTGAGTTGTAAAGTAGTTTAACTCAGTTAAGTGAATTAAGCTCAGTTGTACTAGTTGTAACTGAAATTACACTAGTGAGATATCAATGAATTAATTATTAATTAATTCACAATCAGTGGTCTCACATGCAACTGAAGATTTACCACTGTTAATTACATGCATGTTAGATCCAGTGGAGACCCATTTGAGATAACATGTGAAAGGGATAGTTTGACTATCAATTGTGACATTAGTGAGTGCACTCATGCAACCACACACACATTGGATGTGCCCATAAGGAATGTGCAGCCTAGGAAAGAGGGATTCATTCATTGTAGGGATTTCCATTAGTAGGGATTGCATAGAGGAGGCAGGTTGTCTGGAAGCAGTAAATTGGCACATGCATTTGCCAATTTTTGTATGACAGTGTGAGATGATTGTATACTCTACTAAGATATTTTTTATTAGAGTTTTGTATGATATTGTTTCATGATCCATGATATATACATAATATATGATAGTGGGGTTTTTATATTTATTCTTTCCCGGGAAAACATCTATGTTATGTGTGATTGATCTTTCTTCTTGATATTGCAATTGGTGATCGTGTTTTAAATTCTGGAAGAATGTTTGTAGAAGTGATTATGTATTTAACAGTGGAATATAAATGTTAGATCAGAAGAATCCATGCAATACATAATTTGTATTAAAATTTCTACATGTTATTAGAGCACAGGAGATTGCAAAAGCTGAGTTTGTGACTGGATAGAATTCGAATTTGCAGAAAGACTTTCTTGGTGCGACAGTTGATTCAAGATCGAAATGGATTTCAATGGATTAAGGTTAGAGTATGCACTCGAGGGTAGCTTGAACTACATTTCTTGGAAGGAAAGGATGGAGGCAATACTCAAAGACAATGGCTTGAAGGAATTCATTGACAAAGATGTTCCTAAGCCAGTTGCTGCAGACACTGCAAATATTAATGCATGGAAAAAGAAAGTGGAAAAGGTGAGAAGGATAATGTTGGAGGGAGTACGAGACCACATTGTTTCAATCCTCCATGGGAAATACACACCATATGTAATGTGGAAGGCTTTGACGGATCTATTCCAAAAAAACAGCGAGCATAAGAAATTGGCGCTCAAAGATAAACTCATGAAGATCAAGATGGAGAAGGGAAACTCCATTCCAAAATATCTCACAAAGTTTGTCCAATGTCAGGATGAGCTGAGGAGTGTGGGAATAATAGTCACTGATGATGATTTGGTGAGCTTGTATTTCCTAGGACTTCCCAAAAATTTGCACAGTTATCAAGACTTTGTCAATGGAAGGGAAAAATTGCCAGATTGGGAATGACTATGGTCGGATTTGGTGTAGAAGGAGTTCAGGAGGAACACCAGAGATGTATGTTCATCAAAGCATGATGATGAAGAGGACTGTGGTTTGGATGCCAAGTAAAGAAAAGGGAAGGGGAAGAAATTCCATTCAAAATCCAAGTCTAAAGGAAAGAAGTTGGATTTGTCCAAAGTTAAGTGTTTTCACTATCACGAACATGGGCATCTCGCTACTAATTATCTGCAAAAGAAGAAGAAAAATAAGGTTGTCGGAGCTGTAGTTGGTGATGCCCTTGACTCACAATTTGAACTTGACTTCTCCTTGATCGCATGCATGGTGTCAAGTTCATTGGGATTGGTGTGGTATTTGGATAGTGGAAATTCCTTCCACGTGATAGGAGATAAGGAGATTTTCAGTGACTTGGAGGAGAGAGATATCAAAATGCATATAGATATGGGTGACGATGGACGATACAGTGCGAATGAAATTGGTACCAGTACCTTTCATAGGGATTCAGGTAAACCATTTCAATTGAAATATGTTATGCATGTTCCAGGTCTGAAGAAACACTTGGTCTCAGTCGCAATGTTGGATGATAGAGGCTATGACATTGTTTTCAGGGATGGAAAAGATTTCCTACGACATAAAAAAATGGTTCATGTCAAGAAGATAGGGATTTGAGTTAAGAATCTCTACAAGATCAAGGTAGATGGTTACGCCACCATGATGGGCAAGGCATAAAAAGTTGTGAGCCAGGATGAGGGCGAATTATGGCATAGGCGATTGGGCCATCTTCGTCATGGAGCCTTGAAAATCATGCAACAAATATCTATTGGAATTCCAATGGAAACACTTTCTCAGTTAGATCAGTGAAAGGGTTGCACCATGGGGAAGTATGTAAAGTCCACCTTTCATGAAAAGGAGAACAGTGCTTCAGTGATCCTAGAAAGAATTCACACAGATGTGTGTGGACCATTCTCGGTTGATTCAACAACAAAACATAAGTATTATGTTATTTTTTTTGATGAAGTTTCTCGTAAATGCTATATCTTCTTCATGCAGAAGAAGGATCAAACATTCTCAAAGTTATGTGAATTTAAATCATTGGTGGAGAAAGAGTCGGGGAAGCAAGTGAAGGCTTTGAGGAGCGATAATGGTGGAGAATACATCTCTAATGAATTCAAATATTTCTGCAGCAAAGAAGGAATTCGAAGAGAACTCATAGCGCGTCATAACCCACAGCAAAATGGGGTCACGGAGAGGAAGAACAGAATGATTGTGGATGTATCATGAGCAATGTTGCATAATTAGGGCCTACCAATACATTTGTGGGTGGAAGCATGAAACACTGCAGTTTATGTACAAAACTGTTGTCCTCATAGAGTACTTGGCATGAGTACACCTAAATAATCTTTCACTGGTAATAAACCTGATGTTTCTCATTTTAAGATTTTTGGCTCATCTGTTTATGTGCATGTGACCAAGAATGCCAGGAAGAAGCTAGAGTTGACTGTTGAATTTAGGATATTTGTGGGGTACACAGAAACGCCCCATAATTATCATTTGTATTTTCCTAATAGTAAGATGACTTTTATGCGACGAGATATAAAATTTAATGAGGGGAAAGCCATGTGGTTGTCTCTTAAGAGGGAGCTAGACTTGCATGCAGAGGAGGCACTGTTGGTTCCAAAAGATGAGTCTCAATATGTGGATAAGCCACCTAAGGAGGTTCATGGAGTGGAGGAATCCATTCATGTAGAGCCATCCATGAGAAATGGTAGAAATCACACCACAGAAACCGATAGATTGAGACTAGATGTTGTGCAGAATGTAGGAGCCCCTACTTCACAGTGTAGACAGAGACAGTCTCCTGATTGATTTACTGGATACATGGATCTCATGAGAAAATGTATTGTGACTGAACCATCTTCCTTTTAGGAAGTAGTGCAGGATCCCACTTGGGTTGATGCAATGGTGGAGGAGTATGACTCCATTGTAAAAAACAGTGCATGGGAATTTGTCCCAAGACCGGTTGACAAATCAGTGGTAGGTTTGATATGGATCTACAAGGGTAAGATTTTAATAATTATTCTTTATGTTGATGATTTAATACTGACTGGTGATGAGCAGTTGATACACTCATGCAAGGAGGACCTTGCAAAGGAGTTTGAGATGAAGGATATGGGCCTTCTTCATTATTTCCTTGGATTGGAAATATGGCAGCGAGATGGTGAAATTTTTGTGTCTCAAGGCAAGTATGCAAGGGATATACTGGGTAAGTTTCACATGGAGGGTTGAAAACCCATGGATACTCCTCTTCTAGGAAATTGGAGGAAAGAGGATGCTACTTCTAGAGAGGTAGTGGATGCTACTGTCTATCGACAATTAGTGGGTTTGCTAATGTATCTAGTGAACACAAGACCGAACATTTTCTATGTGGTTAACCAGCTGAGTCAAGAGATGGTTAAGCCTACCAAGCTCTTTTGGAAGGCAGGTAAGCATGCCCTGAGATACGTAAGGGGCACATATGAGCATGGCTTATGGTACAAAAAAATGAATGTGGTGAAGTTGCATGGCTTCATGGATGCAGATTGGGTGGGCAACCCAACGGAAAATGTGGGGACCAAATTAATTTCAGTCTATTAAAATCCATAAATTGAAACCGATAAGATTACTTCTACACAGAAAGACTCAATAATTTCTTTCATTCATCATATAAGAATGTTAAATTAATTAAAGAATAAGAATTTCATAACAGAATAAGAATTACTTAACAGAATAAAATAAATTACCTCTTCATGATGCTAATTCCCCCGTTGATCTGGTTGTCCTTTGCTGAAGTTGAAACGGTGTCAAACACTACCCAAAACTAAGTTTTCCTCCCTGCTAGCTAGGACCAGCCTGTCCCGCTCCCTAGCTCTAGGATACCGTAAGGATATCCTGGCCCCTGTGCCCAAACCCCCAGAAAACCGGTGCCTCCTGCGTTTGATTCACCAAAAACCCCCCAAACCAAACTCCTCACACCAGAGATCCACACAAACCAATCTCCCACAAAAATATATCCTCCTCCTCAAAATGCTTCCTCCTCCAAAAGAATGATCCTCCCCATAAGACTCTTCCCCGTCATATTCCCCCTTCACCAACTCTCCTCCCCTTCATTAATTTCCGTGTCCCTTTATTTATTATCTTATCCCATTATTTATTATCTTATCCCCTCCATTTAATGTTTCTTTCCCCCCCTTCATACGTAAGTCTTTAATTAAATATACTAAAAATTACTAACCCCTTTAATTCATTACTCAATTAATTAATGAGTCAATCAATTAATTAATTAATCATTGACAGATATGAACAAGTAATTAATAAATAATTAATTAATTAATATTATTAAGAAATAATTATTGTTTAACTAAACATATTAGGACAGTCAAATTATCAAATTAATTATAATTAATCATCCCTATGCATCTATTTAACCAGGGTTGTTACATACACCCACCCTTTAGGAAACTTCATCCCGAAGTTAAGGTATCTTATGGTACAAAGGAAAAGAAACATGATTCACACATTCATAACAATTAACCGATGCTATCAGTAAGTAAGTCAAGAAAACTCATACATACTAGTGTATATGTACAAGAAATGCATGTGTAGCTAGTACATACAAGTCCCGTGCATGTACTAATAATCAATAACTATCATCCTTTAGTAATTTATGTATGCATCCAATCCAATCAACCAAGACTAGTATTTTATAAAAGAGAATAAACCAATCAAATGTTTGAGAAATCCTTTAATTACAATTATTCGGTTCAACAATTTTATTTAGACAACTGTGGTTTAGTTACGTAATTATGAATATTCCTATATACACATTTTCTTTTTAGAAGGGAAAACAATAAATTTCATCATCAGACAAATATCCATACTTTCTCAACTATTTCTACTCATCCTTCCTCCCTAACTTACTTCCATCTCCATTCCTATCCTTCCTCTGTTGAACTATCTTGGAGCGTCAACTATATTGACCTAACTCCAAATAGAACTCGTAAGTGGAAGTGTCACTATCTCGACCAAGCTTCCCCAACATGCAACTGACAATCATCATCACACATCTTGGGGAGAGTGAACTAACACTGTCCTCCCATGACTTCAAGTTTCGGAGGATACACGGTGGGAAATGCCTCCACCCCTCCTAATCATAACTAGGGTCCACACCCTACAATGGAATATACAGTGGCACTGTGTTGTTGGGGGTTTTGTCATCGTTTATTTGGTTTTGGGCAGTCTCATCACCTGAAATCCTACACTAGTCCACATATCATAGCAATGCATCCAAACCAATATAATTTCACATACAAATATTCGTACCATAATGTTTCTCGGCTAGTGGTCATGATATCCACTTTCATCATCATTATCCCTTGGCTATTTCATAGCCCATAACCTGCATATTAGTCTGTAACACAAACTCATACATTTCTATGAATTATCATCATGTAATTGCATACCATCATCATTTCAATTCGGTACCCTTGTACCAACAACTTAACATCAACATTTTCAAGTTAGAAATAGATCCCATAATATCCCATTATTCAATTTCGACACCCATTCATAATATTATCATTTACCAAAATAGATTGCATCATATCCAACATCATTCTAATAGCATTTAAACATTCATAAAAAAAAATTCATTCTCACAATATGTCGCATCATATACATCATCATCAATAACATTTAAACGTTCATAAAATTTACATTCACATAGTAGATCGCATTATATACATCATCATCAATAACATTTAAACATTCATAACTGTTCATACATCTTAAAGTTTCACTGTGAATAGAAAATAAAGTATATAGGCCTCAGGTAATCCTGTATGTCTAAGTCAAAAGGTGGTGTTACATACACCCAACCTTCGAGAAACATATTCTCGAGGTGGTCAAAAAAAGGGAGGGATAGTCTCATCGTAGTGTCTCGGCATCTTCCCAAGTAACAGATCCTGTACTATACATGTCCCACTGGACCTTAACTTCGTCTACCAGACTTTTCCTGAGTTGCCGGGCTCTATGGTCCAATATGCATAACAGTTATACCATGAGAGTTCCCACGTCCGATACCTGCAATTCCTTCCAATTTAGTTTATGTGATTCATCAACAACATAATGACGTAAAAAATATACATGAAAAACATTATGAGTTTTATGCAAGTGGGGTGGCAGTACGAGACGATAGGAAATGGGTCCAATTTTCTCTTGGATTCTGAATGGTCCTATAAATTGAGGTGACAACTTTGTCCCCTTCCCGAACCATATGGTACTCTTATTAGTCTTGATACGAATGAAAACCTAGTCTCCCACTTCATAACTTCGATCGGTATTGTGTGCATCCGCATAAATTTTCTTCCTATCCTGTGCTTCCTTTAGTCTCTGCCTAATTTGAATCACCTATTCCTCCATATCTTGAATCAATTATGGCCCAACTATTACTCGATATTCTAATCTATCCCAACTCAATGACGTTCTGCATGGCCTTCCATACAGAGCTTCGTAGGGTGGCATTTCGATGGAGCTATGAAAATTTTTATTGTAGGCAAACTCTACCAAAGGTAGGTACTTCTCCCACTGGGTTTGGTTATCCATGACATACATCCTGAACATGTCTTCCATGACTTGATTTACTCTCTATGTTTTCCCATCTATTTCAGGATGATAAGCTCTTCTTAAGTTCAACTGAGTCCCCAACACTGACTGCAAACTTGTCCAAAACCTAGAAGTGAATTGGGAGTCCCTATCTGAAATGATCTTCTTAGGTATCCCATGCAAACAGATAACCTCGCTTACAAACACATGTTCCACATCAGTGACATCGTAAGTGTCTCTAACTGGAATAAAATGAGCACTCTTGGTTAACTTATCCACTATCATAAGAATGGCATTGTGTCTATGAGATGCGAGCAACAACCCCACAACAAAATCCATAGAGATGACTTCCCACTTGGACATAGGAACATCATGTGGTTGTAGGAGGCCTGTCGGGTAATGGTGGTCGGCTTTCACTTGTTGACACTCTAGGCATTTGGCGATGAAATGGACTACATCATGCTTCATGCCTACCCAGAAGAAGAGCTTCCTCATGTCTGCGTACATCTTCTTCACACCCGGATGCGCACAATAAAGTGCTATATGGGCTTCCTTTAGTATGATGCTTCGAATGTCCCCATCTTCAGGGATGCATATCCTTCTTCGATATCTTAACATTCTGTCTGCTTCCAGACTATATCCTTCATACTGTGGATCTAATTGCCTCCCACTCTAGAGGTTTGAAGTAACTTTTAAATACCAACTGTCTCCTTGGAGTTGCATCAACACACGTTCCCTCAGATTGACCTTTAAGGGTACCAAGGAGAGGACACGTGGTATCCTACTCAGGGAATCTACGACCACATTTTCCTTCCCCTTGATGTACGAAATACCAAAATCATACTCACTCATAAACTCACTCCATCGCCTTTGCTTGGAATTCAAATCTCTTTGAGTGAAGAGATGTTTTAAACTTTGATGGTCCATTTTGAGCTCAAAGTTTCTCCCTACAAGATAGTGCCTCCAAAGTTTCAGAGCTAGCATTACAGTTGCCAACTCTAAATCATGAGTCACATATAGCTCTTTGTGTTTCTTCAACTTCCTTGACGCATAAGCTATCACTCCTCCATATTGCATTAGAACGACCCCCAACCCTTGCTTCGAGGCATCTGTGTAGACGGTGAAGTCCTTTTCCATGTCTGGCACTTGTAGAATTGGC
>SNQJ01S0025560.1:51635-63719 GCA_010110895.2 Picea sitchensis
TGAGTGATTCGAAGTTGTAACAGAGTTGGATGTGTAGTTATGTGAGTTGTAAAGTAGTTTAACTCAGTTAAGTGAGTTAAGCTCAGTTGTACTATTTGTAACTGAACTTACACTAGTGATAGATCAGTGAATTAATTATTAATTAATTCACAATTAGTGGTCTCACATGAAATTGAAGATTTACCATTGTTAACTACATGCATGTTAGATCTAGTGGAGACCCAATTGAGATAATAGGTGAAAGGGACAATTTGACTATCAATTGTGACATTAGTGAGTGCACTCATGCAACCACATACACATTGGATGTTCCCATGATTAATGTGCAGCCTAGACAAGAGGGATTCATTCATTGCATGGATTTCCATTAGCAGGGATTGCGTAGAGGAGGCAGGTTGTCTGGAGGCAGTAAATTGGCACATGCATTTGCCAATTTTTGTATGACAGTGTGAGACGATTGTATATTGTACTAAGAGCTCTTGGATTAGAGTTTTGTATGATATTGTTTCATGATCCATGATATATACATAATGTATGATAGTGGGGTTTTTATCTTTATGCTTTCCTGGTAAAACATTTGTGTTATGTGTGATTGATCTTTCTTCTTGATATTGCAATTGGTGATCGTGTTTTAAATTTTGCAATAATATTTATAGAAGTGATTATGTATTTAACAGTGGCATATAATTGTTAGATCAGGAGAATCCAAGCAATACATAATTTGTATTAAAATTTCTACTTTAACAAGCATATCAATCTTAGTGTGCTTTGAGATAAATCATAAATGACACAGGTCTTTTATTTTCCTTCCATTAGGGATTGCATTAGCCTTTGAAAAAGAAGTATGTGAACTAGAACTAGCAAGAAAAAATATAACTTTAATTCCCATAGCTGTAACTTTGGAATCTGATGCAAGATCCTGAACTATGTATGTGACCTTTTTTTTACCCTTTTCCTTGAACTTCTTTGGCATCCTCTTTGGATGCAACCTCCAACATGTGTCCTCTTCGTGTCCTTTCTTCTTGTAATGAGAACGTGTAGGATTCTCTTCTTCTTTTCCCTTCGATTACTTCTCGAAGTTATGTGGCTTCTTTGACTGCTTCTCAAAGTTATGCGACTTTCCTTTTCCTTTAATACTAGTTCCCTTGGCCTTCTTTCTATACTCATACATTTATTCCCCCACAAATTTCATTTCCATGAACACAAAAATTAATTCCACTTCAATACCAAAAGGATTTGTATTAGAAGAATCCATGTCTTTTGTTGAATCTATTTCTTTCTTTCAAAATGTATGCCTCCAACCAATCTCAGGAATGTACTCTTCAAATGATCCTTCACCAAGATTGAGTTTGAAGCATGTAAGGATTCACTTGAAAATACACGTCAAAACCTGGCTCTAATACCAACTTGATTTGAAAATACTTAGATGTAAAATTAGTTCTTAAGTATATATAAACATCCGACTAGATTCGGGAAAATGAAAATTGACTTTGACTATTTGAAAATAACATGTCAATATCTTACTTATCCATAAAATTTAACAACACCAATGAATAATTTATGGAAATAAAATGAAATACCAAGTTTTTGAAGACACCCTTCATGTCTGCTACTCAATCCTAGAAACATAGGTCACCATTGAATTCCTATCAAAATTATGAGAAAAATGAATATAAACTTGAGTATGTTCTGAACATATTCTTAAAGAACCCCTTTTTCACATATAACGAGACGATGGGTCTCATACATGAAAAACTAGACTAATAATATCATACATATTAAGTTTACATAGAACTGACTTGACGATCATATTCCTCTCGATATTATGAAAAAAATGAATATAAACTCTCTATACCTTTCTCAAAGCACTCAATAGCACGAAAAATGAGACAAATCTAACATAGGAACACGTTTTGCACACAAATTGAGGAAAATACGCACTTGGAATGAATTTCTATGAAGGGCGCTTTTGGCATGCATTCCAATGTATTGTACCCTATGTTTGTATTATACCTCGATCCAAGCACTAGCTTCAATAGGGTGTGGGTCTTAACTTCCATCTTGAATCCTTGGAAAATATTAATATAATATTTTTGGGCCTCCCATAATAGGAGGCACCCTTGGTGTAATAGTGAGGGTGTTAGCATGATATAGGGAGGATCACGAGATCAAACCCCACCAACCACACTATTAGTTAAGTTTTCTTGTGAATTATTTGTTGGTGATTGAAACGATAGGTAATATATAGTATAACCATCCGCGAACTTGGATTTAAGTGTTGGTTATATGGGATATAATAAAACCATGGGCCATGGGATAATCCCTTGGCCCTTTTCCCACCATTTAAAAGCATTCAAACTTTAAATAGTATTTACCCCATATTACTATTAAGTCATAACTATGGGCATATTGGTAAGTTGTTGGTTTTGCATGTGTGAGGTTTGGGGTTCGACTCTAGTCGAACCCCAAATTTTTTTTGTTAAACCTTAACCATAAAAAGGCCAATGGTATACTTCCATGTGGCAGTCTTTCATTGGTCCACCTGTGCCTATATGGTCATGCCATGTGTCATTTCCTGATTGGTCCATCTCACCTACCTAGTCGGATGTACGACCTGAAAACTCATCCTAATACTTTCCATGTGTCTGATTGTGAGGTTTCCACGTCAATAATGTATGGAACTATATTAGAATGCCACATTTCACCCTTACAGTGGTGCACATGTCATCTCCTTTGACTTTTTTACCATGTTTGACCAAAAATTTCAACAACTATAACTTTCTCATATGAACTCTGTTTGAGGTGATTTTTGTGCCATTGGAAATCTATCATCGAGATCTACACAATGGAGGAATTTAATTAGCATTTGAGATTAACATTTTTTTTTATCATTTTTGGATCCTCCTGAATCTCTTTAAGCGTTTAAAATCCTCCCGGATCACTTAAAGAGGCTTTATATTGCATTGGAATCATTTACTAAGTTATATTCTTGACTGAGTTTTATTTGACTAAATTTTATATTTCTTTCTATTGAACGTGTCATTCTGAAATAAAATCAAGATAGTTGGAGCCTTATTGAGTTGAAGGATTACTTTTAGCTATGATGTTATTTATATTTGAGGAATTTTTAGATATTTGAAAAAGGTTTGTTACCCGAGTTAATGGGATATTAATTCCTTATTAAGAATATTTGTAATACTAGCATAGAGAGAAAAAAAGGAACATTTAATGGCCAACCAAGGATGAGTAATTGTGGGATCTAAATTGTATTGTAATTAGGCAGTTTGAGCTACACTTTGGCAGTTTGTATTGATTATATTGCATTGCGACATTTTTAAGATGGTGAAATTGAAGGTAATATTTTTTGTTATGTGTGTGTATATACAAATATACATACATACATACATCCTAGTATATATATGATATGTATTAACTTAAAATTTTGGATGGGGGTTATATATTCCTATATTTTTCATGCACAATTAGTAATGTCAGAAATGCATAAATAACTATTATTCACCACCTTCCAACTACCTTTTCTAATTTTTCTCCTAGATGTTCCTTTGATGGTTTTATTTTTCTAATTGAGTGGGTGAACATGAAACACCTTTTTCCACTTTTAAATAAAAATTTCAATTAAAATTCACTTTCTTTATTTTATTTTCAACTCCTAAGTACTTGTTCAATTATCAAGGTGAGACTAATCTCACTTTTCCCTTTTTATAAAATATGCATAGATGTAAATGAGAAATTGATTTATAAATGTGCTTTTGTATTTATTTATGCCAAAATAATTATGCAAGTCAAATGATACTCTTCTCCCAAAGTATAAGAATATACAAACCAATGTCAATACCAAGGGTGAGACCAAGTTGATTAATAGCCTTCAAGTATCCATTTTCAAGGTGGGAAATATATGCAACAGTTGGGACCTATTTAACATAGCTTACTTAATTTTGGTGAGAGAGTATTGGTAATTGAGAATAAGGATAGGAATGTTATTATGCACCTCTCAACAAGACCTCGTGAGTGAGTAAATCCATGGCCCACCCTCATGATAACATGTAAACTCTAAGAAAAAACATGTATTTTTCATCCTATTACATGGAATGGACACTCTTAGGTATGAGTAGGAAGCCTAAACTTCCTCTCCCTAATGGTATTTGTTGTAGTCTATAGGATTACATGCATGTATTCAAGAAGATACTACAGTATAGAAAGGACATCAATAACACACATGATACTAAAATGAGAGATATTTATTGGAAGGTTAACCAAATGATTTCATATTATTTCTTCAAGAGTATTGATACATTAGGAAGATGGTCAGAGCAATTGTGCCTACTCCAACTAATCATTTGTTAAGTTTTCTTTATACACCTATGCATTTAAATTCTTATAATTTCTTAGGATAATATAGTAGTATAATGTATGATGATGTTTAAAATGTCCTAAGAGGCCTCCCAACATGTCCCCCGCTCTCAAATCCTTTCTTCCTCTAAAATAAATTATGAGACAATGTTTGTGGTTACTACTCCTACAGAAGTATCCTTACTATGCATCAACCATGCATACAAGTCTACATAGGTAAATAATCCAAAACACTTGCAAACTATATAGGAAGATACATGTATAAGGTTCTATTGTGACTTATTACTCTTTATCCTCCATTTTCATTCTGGTAGGTTCTTGTTTAGTTAGCGAGTCTCCAGTTCTCTGGTACCCCAACCAACAATGGTCCTCTTGAATCTCTTTTTACACCATGTTTCTTATGGAGTGGTCCTTGGTATTTCCTATTCTCATTTACACCCTACAATGGAGCCACATGCTTCAACCCACCTACAATTCCCTTTTTTTTTGGATTCCAAGGTAAAAACCTACGAAACTATTCTGGTACTCTTATAATAGGGGGATCAATTGATTCACTCATTCTTTTGTCATGATATTGTCCTTTAATATATTTATGTGTGTGTGAGAGAGAGATATAGTATCTCTTTCTTGAATCCTTTATTCCTCTCTTGTCATGTTGTTGTAGTGAGAATTTCAAAATCAATACTCTATGCAAGTGCTATAATCCAATTATCAATTAAATGTGTTGAAAAATTCTCAATTAATGTGCAATATTTTAGTCAAATTCACAATGCTAGTTCCTATATGTTCATTGCTTGGATAGATTGTTCTCTATTGATAATCAAATTCCTTTCTTTGCTACTCAATATAGATATCTTATTTTTGTTTGTTGATCTTGTATTATTTCATTGATTCTATGGAACTTTGCCTTGCCTTTTTTTTCTTTTTCTATTGCCAGTCATGGCTTCTTTATACTTTTAAGTCTCTATTAATGAACTGGAGTCTACAATTTTCATTAATTGAAGGATGAATCTAACTATGAATTGATTATGTGACTCTGTGCATGCAACTATATTTTACTAATACATGACTCAATGGAATCTACTCTAAAACTGAATTATACAAGACCATTTTTCTAGTATTGGACTTCTATGGACTCAATTAAATGTTGTTGAAACAATATTGGCTGAAGTTGAAAAGGAATGATATCCCCAACTAGGCATTGAATAATATTGCATTGTTGAAGATAAAATCCTACCTTTATGTAATGTTTGTGTTACCAAATTTCCCCAATGCCACAATGTAACTTCCCCATTACCAAACTAATCTGATACAAATTTGTAACCTTACCTAGCCTACTACTAAGCAATGCTACTCCAAAATCCAGTGCATATATTCTACTCTATAGAAAAATTCTATGGAGTACTACTTGAAGTAACATGCTCAGTCCCAAGATGAGTCACGCCACACAAACTTTCATCTTTTTACATAATTTAAATCAATGAAAGTAACTCAAAACAACTACGCACATAAGCATATTGAGCACGCAACACTACTATGTGCATAATCTCCTTTGAGCATGTGACATCTATTATGTGCAGAACCCTTTTCTCATCACACACCAATTTTGTTTCCTTGTGTATTTGAATTTCTTTCTTGTGCGCACAAGAAAATCTAGCCTCTTGTGCATACAAATAATTTCCTTGCATGGACAACAATTATGACTTCGCCATGAAGACTCATGACCAATATAACAAGGTTAAATTATAGGAAAACTAACAACAATTCTTATACTCATGCAAGACTACAAATAGTGACTATCAACACCACATTTACATGTGCAAGGAAATTAAGAAATAATAACAACAATCACTTATATGCAATAACATACAAAAATCTAACCCATATTAAACACACACTAAATGAGATAAGAACATAAAGAAACTTATCTTTTATGGAAATTCACCAACTATACACATAACTTAGACATTCCTCCTAGCCATAGAATTTGTTGGTCATACACTTTCAGAAACTGGTCACCCTCTAATTGGGGATTAACTCCACTAGGGGAAAAGGGTTCCTAATAAAAGGATAAGGTCCAATACTTAGTAGAATTTCTCATTCCATGGTGCCACTGTTGCAACTAGTCTACAGTCCCTCATTCCCCACGCACATGTGACACCCAAGGAAGTGTGTCACTTCTATGCTCAATAGTCCCTTGGATGCCCCAGTTCCTTTCTAGGGTTCCAACAACAGACTACATAGGAAGTCTCATAGCCCTAAAACTAATGCACATCTCACTAGGGAACAATTCCGAGAAAAAATATCACCTAGAGAGAATTCTCATGGGCATGACAACCCACCTCTTCAACAACAATTCTCTCACCTATAGAGAGTACTCATGGTCCTGAAAACCCACCTTTTTGATATAAAAAATCTTATTACAATACATAAAACCCTTACAATCTCTTCTCTACATATAAGGTAATAGTTTTCCTTTATTATATGGTCTGGCCCCCTTATACACAAGATAAAATAAATGAATCCCCCTAAATACACTAAGGATATAAATATATATTACATGCCTTAAACTTGAAAATTTTCACATTTAAAACTAGCTTTGGCCACTTGGTTAGGTGTTCCCTTCCCTCAAGAACGTAAGATAAATAATTATCCATAAATTACACTTTTACAAAAATATTAATAAAATATTCCCTAGGACTTAAGTCTGTCTGTTTTCCCTTTTTCCGGTGGAGTTATCCCCCCATCTCTTTTTGTCTAATTTGTTTACATGCAATGATGTTATATTATTAAAATATTGAGTATGATTACACTTTACAAGGATAGTCATATTGGCCTATTTGCATCCCATCTCACCAACCTTATAACCACAAAGGCTCTCCAGCCTCAAAACATACACACACACAGACACACACACACACACACACACACACATATATATATATATATCAATTCGATGTGCATTTCTAGGTAATCATCACACACTTACTCAAGTGTCAATAACATTGTTAAATGTGCACACCCTTTCTTTTGTAACAATTCTCCCGCACTACTTAGGTGTGTGAAAAAACAGAACTTGGTGCTAACAGATCAATAGCATATATGCACATTTAAATTTAAAATTGGTACCAACAATTCACTAGCATATATATACAATTACAAAGGGTTTAAATTAGGGACATTACATTCCCCTCCCCCATATTAATTCACTATCCTCAGTGCATTATATAAACATGTAAATACAAAATTTCAAAAATATTCAAAAAATGTGAATACTCTACCCACATAACATCCTTGCACTCCCAAGTTGCATCCTAAAGACCATAATAGGTCCATTGGACCTTTACTATCTCCGTGGATCAATTCCATAGCTATTTGATTTTTTGATCCAATATGCAAACCGATCGCACTAAAAAATTTCCTTCTCGCTCCAATTGAATTACATTCCAATCAATAATATGATTAGCATTATGTATGTACTTTTTAAGCAATGATACATGGAAAACATTATGAATACACAAGGATGCAATAAATGAAAGCATATATACCACATGACCAATCCTCTCTAGGATTTCAAATGGCCCATAGTAGTGCGCATCCAACTTAGAACAATTTTTCCAACATCAGGGAACTGCGTATCGATTTTATTTTCAAGAACACATGATCAAACCCTTTAAGCTCTCTATGAGTTATTCCTTTATCTTCATATATTTTCTTCCTATCTTGTGCAACCTTTAAATTATTCCTTATTGTTACCATATGCTCTTCCATTTCTCTGAGTATACCTTTCCCAGACACTACGCAATCTACTGGGTTGTCCCAAATCACTGGTGTGTTTCACTTTATACCATAAAGTGCCTCAAATGGGCTCATCTTTAAATATGCTCACTACCCATTGTTGTAATTAAACTCTACCAAATGAAGGTAGTATTCCCATTTTCATGGTTTATCCATCATGATGCAAGAGCATCGCTCCACCTCAACAACGCACCAACATTCCATCACATCAACACACATTTCAGAGAGGGAGAGGCATTAATACTCCCATTTTTAAATTTGAACTATAATCCTATATGGATTCATGTTGTAAGCTTGAGTGAAAACCAATCCATATCTCTAAACATACAGAAGATAAGGTCACCTTTAATGACTAATAGGTTGATGGCTCTAGGTTCAATTCAGACTAGATCGCCATTTATGAAACTTCAATGTAATAGATGAGGTTAGGTGAGAGAGGATAATCTCGTAGAGCCCTCATTTTGTAGAGAGAGAGATATATTGGTAGAGATGTTGCATAGGATAAGAAGAATTTGAGAGAGGTATGATAGCCGAAGCATAACTCGAGAGAGGTCTGATAGCGAAAGCATAACTCATGATAGAGTTAGTGTAACACATTGTTTCCCCCAATTTGTAATTAATCATAAAAGAGGAATTACCATGCTAAGGCATGAGGACAATGTAAATGTATTATTGACTGAGTTGCCAAATAACTGACTGTGGGGGTGAATCCTTGAAAGTACTGGCCATGATATCACTAGAGGAAGAATGTGAAAACTATACAAGGGGGTTCATATATCAAATAACCCCAAATCTCCCTTGATAAGGATGACAAACGTCCTTTGAATCCCAAGGAAAGAAATCAGTTAATGAAGAAAGGAATGGTGGTTGAACAATCAACCACCCCCATGAATGGAAACATGGTTTGTCATCCCGAAGTACCACAGTGACCTGCAAACTTGAGCTTCCTTCTGATAGAAGAAACAGGATAGGTCGGCAAAAACCTTCCAGGGTAAGGGGGATACACAGGGGAAAAGAGACATGGGACGGGAGAGCATAATCTCATAAGGGAGATGCTCTAGAAGAATCACGAATGGAAGGATGTGAGCTTGATATGGAATAGAATCTGAGAAACCTCGCCGAGGCCATAACAAAAAGAGAAAGCTCTGAGTTGCAGAGAACAGGACCCGAGCAGAAGCTAGGATAGAGACATAGCTCCTGAGAACTGTGAGAACTCCCTAGTGATATCATGGCTTGGAATGGGGGTGGCCAGAGTGCTAAGAATGAATGCCTCTGAGCCTATGGTTGGGTGGAAGGATGAACACCCATAGTCATTTGGTTGGTGGGAACCTGTAATAGATAAGCAATTTCGTACCTTATGTAATTTATCTGTAACTATGTATGAATTGGTTATATTGTGTATGCTTCAGGAATTATACATATTTCTTAATGGATATATGGTATCCCCCTTATTTTTGCTTGACTGTATAACCAGGCTAGTAAGAAATTATATGGTTAGGAGATGCTTTTATACTCATAAATGCTTGTGTCATGTGGAGGCAAAAGCCAGAGTCATGAACTGTGTCTTCGTCGACCCCAGACATAGATTCATATATGCATGCCAACCCTCCTAATTGTTTAGAGTCCCTTGGAGGACAAAGTTTTTTAAGCTCAGGAGAGGTAGTGAAGATCAGCACAGGATCTCTACGCGGCAAACTGAACCGAGAACTCCCTAAGTAATAGACAATCTCAAGAAGGATCGCACCATTGTGTGCAAGAACCCTACATGGAGTGCAGAGGTCGAGAAACCCTTTGGCATTTTTAGAGTGTATGAAAACTCAGAAGTGATAGAGATCATGATCAAACTCAGATCTGAACCATTGGTTCAATTCGAGGAAATAGAGGTGAGGATTTCCACAAAGTCCTGAAAGGCGAATCACCAATTCACAAGGGAAAATATGGACCATTGGAGCCTATGTCTAGACAACCAGAGAAGAGTGTGCAGGAGAATAGATCTGAACCCTCAGGTCTAGCGTAGGGGATCGATAGATTTCAGATCCAAAAAAAGGCACACGAGGTTTAACCTGGTGCATGCAGGGGAGAGAGGACTCGTCAAAGTCCTGAAAGCATCGGGATCATCCATCCCAGAGGATGCGTGTCAAATATCCACATCCATTGGGGATTTGGCATCGGGGAAACGGGAGTGAAGACTCTCCCAAAATCTTGAAAAGGAGAAAGCTAGGATTTGATCGTGACCATTGATCATTCTGAAAAGATCACAATTGTTGACCATGGCTAAAGGTCGCAGTCGTCCATCGGAGGGACACATGGCTACCAATCAGCATTTCAGCACTGGGAAATCATAGGAGAAGGCTTCCCCAGACACTTCGAAAAGATCTGGATCGTTGGATCCAAATAATTGAGGATCGTTGGATCTCGTACTAGAACTCCCGTATCAGAAGTTCGGGGAATGGAGTGACCAGTGGTTTGGGTCATTGCATTTCGAACTCCCGGTTACCGAAATCCCAATACGGCCAGGACCATCGGATCAAGGGGAGATTCACAACCGTCGATCTCATCAAAGGTAATATTTTGGGCTTCGGGGTTTGAAGAGTCCAAAGACTTGACTCTTTTGCCTCGTTGAGTCGTGAAATGAGAAAGGCGCCTCTTGCCTTGGCCTGTGGTCATAACCAACGATCACATGGAGGTGGATAAGGGAAGAGCTAGCCTGCGCTAGGCCCCTGTAGGAATTTGAGGATTCTATCCCTTGAGGGAGAGCAAAAATTTTATTTTTTCCATAGTGGGTATGTGACAGTTAGGTTAGGAGAAATTGAGAGAAATGGGACTAAGTTGCAGTCCAGTTTTTGTAAAAATTTGTATAGACACACAGAGATAATAGAAAAGCAGTTTTTCCTGCATATGGTGTGTTTATGTATTTGTGTTCATTATTATGTTTTTGTGTCATTCATGTTTTGAATGTATGAACTTGTGAAGTAGTGAATGAGTTTCAATTGTTTCTCATCTTTGAGTTTTGAGTGCAAGGAGTGCACATTGTCCGCAAGGAGTGCGTTGACAGATATTACTTAACCTTAGGAAATCTCAAGAGAGATATCGTTGAACCTTCATCATTAGAAGTGCAAGGAGTGCAAAGGAAGAACTATGTTTTGAGCTCAGAAAGAGACAGAGTTACCGAATACTCTGTAGAAGAAGGATCTCTGCAAGGTGTGCATCGAGAAAGGGGAATGCCAGGAGGGCGAGAATAATTTCTTTACAAGAAAACCTTCAATCTGAGTTATCAAAATACCAAGAACACAAGGTATGTGTGGGAAGACGAAATCCTTTAAGGATCAATCTCATAAGGGATAACACTTTTCATAAGCATTGATGAGATCCAAGATTCGAACTCGCAGGGGGAACAAAGATTAGAAATCTTTGAAGACTGAGTAAATAAAAAATCTCAGAAGAGATAATGCAAGGAGCACATAGGATATGGACTTATTACTGTTGGGTATGTGTTATATTCTTTGCATGTGTGTGTGTGTGGGTGCGTCAGATACGACGACTGCGTCTGACGATCCCTTCACCTAGGGATCTATCATGTGTGCCGAGAGATTTCCTAGGGGGGTCCCAAGGGGAGGCAGGTATGCCCCCCCCTGGTTACGTGGAGCGTTCGGCACCGGGCGGTAGCCCGGGGCAGCGCCCCGAGTACGCGGATTTTGCTATTTTTAGTTGATTTGTAAATTAATCCCAGATTAAGGGATTAGGGTTTTGGTATCTACGGAATACCTAAAAGCATTGTATATATTGTATGGCGAATGGTGAAATTCAATATAATGAAAAAGAAAGGTTTTCCCGGTTGAGGGTTTCCGGTAAAGATCTCTGTGTATTCTGTGTATGAGCCATTGATTAATTTATGTATTACTTAAGAATATATAT
>SNQJ01S0025560.1:63729-77714 GCA_010110895.2 Picea sitchensis
CACTGCAAAAGATCCCACTAAACCTAAGTTTATCACAGACCCAAGATAAACTTGATCTATCAAGACCGAGCCAAACCCTCAGCAACAAAGGCGTCCCTCTGAAACCAAAAATGTGCTCTGATACCACATGTAAGTTTTAAACCTGCGAAGTAAAGCAATGCATATAGATTCTTAAGCAATACAAAAATTAATCAATGGCTCATACACAGAGTACACAGAGATTTTTACCGGAAACCCTCAACTGGGAAAACATTTCTTATTTTCATTATATGGAATTTCACCATTCGCCATACAATATGTACAATGTTTTTAGGTATTCCGTAGATACCAAAACCCTAATCCCTTAATCCGGGATTAATTTACAAATCATCTAAAAATAGAAAAATCCGCTAGGGATTGTCAGACGCAGTTGTCGTATCTGACGCACCCACACACACACACATGCAAAGAATATAGCACACACCCAACATAGAGGGGCACGTGGTGGAAGATCATAGGCTTCGGGTAAGTTGCATTTGAGGTTTGGTTGAAAATTGAAACTTACGAAACCTGAAGACCTAATGTGAATTTGGGTCGTCCAATCTAGAGGGGGCATGGCATAAATCTGTGAATTTTGGGTGAAGCCCCAAAGTAATTCATAGTCGTCAGATCAGGGGAGACGTGAAGCGATCACATCCATTGATCCAGGGTAGACACACATTAGTGGATTAGAAACTCCCAAAGTTTGACATACGAAGGAAGGTGAGGTTTGACATTTGAGATTTCCGAAGCCCAAAAATCTGAAGTGACGAAAGCCATTGATGTGAAGGTGGACACGCGGCACCAAATATAGAACTTCAGAGGAAATCAGTGGAGGAAAAGGTCTGAAGAAATAAAGAATCTCTCGATTGTTTATTGAGGAGGGAGTTGTAGGACCGTTGATCTGGTTGAGGAGACCAAAGTCCTGAAGTGAGAGAACAACCGTCGATTAGGGCGGGGACACACGTCAGTAGATCTTCCACTCTAGGAGATACCCAGTCAGAGGTAGTGGGGGTTTGAGAATTGAGATTCCTGAAGGTCAGATTTGTGGAGAAGATCCTAGCCACATATTCAAAGGGACAGGTGTGAAAAGATATTCCACTCCGAAAGATTGTCATGCGTAGGAAAGAGGATATTGGAGATTTGAAACTCCCGAAGGCCAGAAACCTAGAATCAACAACAACTGTTGATTTTGGAGGGAGCTATGTGTCGAACGATCGGAGAGATATGGGATCATGTATGGAAGGAGGAAAGAAGGAAGGAATAGGAGTATAAATCACAATCGTTGATCACAAATCATCACCGAGGTGAAAGAGATCGATGGATAAGAAGGATTGCGGGGCTAAGACTTGCTCGAGTTTTAATTTTTCTTGAGAGGGCGACAATTTATACCATGGTTTTGATAAAGAGATACATGGAATTTGGAGGTGAATTGCGGGGTGAAAAATGGGTTGGTATAAAACCACTCTTACCTGTGCCTGCTATCACATAATTCCATACAGTCATAGCCCAGGGACATAAGAAAGAAGGGGATAGTGAAAAATAGCTAGCTCCCACAAAGTGAAGAGCGCCACGAGCGCCTAGACAGAGGTAGCGAGTATCACAATATCTCTGCCTTAGGAGAAAAGGGGGCATGTGTAATATTGATTTGGGCTCAAAAGGGAGCCCAAAGAGTCGATCTGACTCAGGAATAAGAAGATCCAGTGATCGGGAGGTCGTAGAACCCCAGGAGGGTAGGGGGGCTTCATCAGGTGGTATCAGAGCCTAATTTTGTTTACATACAACAGACAATAGGGAGACGGTAAAAGGAGATAATCTGATAAAATCAAGTGGTATCAGAATTTAAATTTTTCCTGTAGACAACATGTGAAGGAAGTAGGGAACTGATGCTCTGTGAGAAGTTTGTTGCATGCACACAACAACAAAACTTTAAATAGCCAAGTGAGTTGTAAGAGAAGATGGATATACTCTCGGATGTAGAGTGACCCATAGGCTTTCCAATATGGCAGGTAGAAGGTGGAAATGGATATTGAAGGCCACGAGCATGGTCGAAGATAAGGTCGCAAGAAGAAATGCAATCTGGAGATGGATCTATAGCTCAATGAGATAAGAGCAAGGATGGAACAGCTAGCATTGAATATACAATAAGAGTAAAAGGTACACTGGAGGTACTAATGTCCTATGAAATGGAAGGCAAAATGGTCTGTTCAAAAGTTGTTGGCCAGAAAATAGTAACGAATGGTAAGGAGGTGGCTGAGGCATGCTGAAAACCTCAGTGATGCAGAGGAAGAAATGGTTTCCATATGTGAATTAGAAAATGGGAGACATCGTAGTGATGAAGAGGAGGTGAGATCAGATAAAGATCTCATAAAATGTTGAGTGGGAAGAAATGGACTTTCAAGTTGCCAAGTGGGCAATAGAAAGAGATCAGTGGAAGGTCTCATGTACTATTAGGGGAGCAGTGTTGAAAGTTCATATTGCCAGGTGGAATATGAGATGAGATCGGTTGATCTCGTAGAATTCCAAGTGGGTAGAAGAGAAGTCCCAAATTGACAGGTGAGCAGGGAGAAAGAAATAAGACTGTTGAAGAGTCTCAGGAGCTCATAAGTGATTTCATGTCAGCAATAAGTATTTATAGGTGAAGATTCATGTGGGTTTGAAGACCATGTGAATGAAGATGATGAGAAGTTAAATACTTTCACCATCAAAGAGAAGGTTCAGAGGAGAATTTTGATTATTGGAGGGATGAAGACATTCCTACCAAACAACCAAGTAGAGGCCAGTGCACATGATGCAAGTGCAATAGAAGAGAAAGGAAAACCCAAAAAACTGTAAAAGAGGAAGAAATGGAGAAGACATTGATGTCTACCCCAACAGAAGCAGAAGAGTATTGAACAGAATGGCTCAAAATTTCTAGCCAAGAAGATGAACAGGAGATGATTGTAGTACTTGAGCCTGCAGCAGAGGAGGAAACATACATCATGGATTTTTCTGAGTTGTAGGAGGAATTGGAAGCCCTAGAGAGAAGGGTAATGGTGCAAATATTGCACATCCGACAGGTCAAGTTGGAAGAAGATAGAGGAGCATACCAGCCAAAGGAATGGTTAGAGGGAGTTGGAGATATTCCAACACGGGAGGAGCTGACAGAAGATATTATCTCAAACAAGAAAGCATAGAAGAAACTATATGATGAGACTAAAGAACTAGAGCCTATAGCAGGGTGGAAAGATAATGCCACAAAATAAGAAGAAAATGATATACGGGATCAAGATGATCTACCCATTGATAAGGAAGAGTTGCAGAGGAGAAGACTACATAAGAAGAGCCAACCACTGGGGCAGCTGGACAGGGTGATAGAGGATATCAGGAAGTTGATGTTGAGGTCAACAAAAGAAGTCAACAAAGGGGAGCTGAACAAAAGAGATCCTGCCATAGCAGTAGGGAAGAAACAAATGAAGTAGCAGCAACAACAACAACATAGTTGGGGAGGAGCAAGAGGACAACTCCAAGGGAAAGTTTGGGATCCAGGAGGATTTCAACACTAGAGAAGAGGAGCTCATGAGAAGGATCTCATGATTTTCCCAGCAATGGAGTATGATGCAGGAGCATCACTCCAACTCAACAATGTGCCATCATTCTAGCACATCAGCATGCATTTCATAGAGGGAGAGGCATTAATCCTCCCATTTTTAAATTTGAAATATAATCCTATACAAATTCATGTTGTAATATTGAGTGAAAACCAATCCATATCTATGAACAGACAGAATATAATGTCACCTTTAATGGTTGACAGGTTTATGGATCTAGGTTCAATTCAGACTAAATGGTCATTTATGAAACTTCAATGTAATAGATGAGGTTAGGTGAGAGAGGATAAGCTCGTAGAGCCCTCGTTTTGTAGAGAGGGAGAGATATTGGTAGAGAGGTTGCATAGGAGAAGCATAATTCAAGAGACTCCTGATATCCGAAGCAGAACTCGAGAGAGGTCTGATAGAGGAAGAAGAACTCAGGATAGAATTAGGTTAGGATAACTTGAGAGAAATGGGACTCTCTTGCAGTCTAGTTTTTGTAAACATTTGTATAGACACACAAAGGTAATAGAAAAGCAATTTTTTCTACATATGGTGTGGTTATGTATTTGTTTTCATTATTATGTTTTTATGTCATTCATGTTTTGAATGTATGAACTGGTGAACTAGTGAATGAGTTTCAATTTTTTCTTGTCTTTGAGTTTCGAGTGCAAGGAGTTCACATTGTTTGCAAGGAGTGCATTCATAGAGGTCACTTAACCTCAGCAAAGCACAAGAGAGATACCATTGAACCTTCATCAGTATAAGTGCAAGGAGTGAACAATAAGAACTCAATGTTGAGTTCAGAAAGAGACATAGTTACTGAATACTTTGTAGAAGAAGGAGCTCTGTAAGGTGTGCATCCAGCAAGGGGAACGCCAGGAGGGTGAGAATAATTTCTTTACAAGAAAACCTTTGATCTGAGTTATCAAAATCCAAAGAACGCAAGGTATGTGTATGAATTTGAAATCCTTTAATGATCAATCTCAGAAGGGATAGCACTTTTCATAAGCGTTGATGAGATCCAAGAGTTAGACTCGTAGCGGGAACAAAGGTTCAAAACCTTTGAAGACTGAGTAAATCTAAAATCTCATAAGAGATAATGCAAGGAGAGCGTAGGAGACACACTTATTCCAAGTCCTAAAGCTCAGAAGAGATAACGCATTCAAGAGCATAAGAGAGATGTCGGGTTCGTAGGGGAAAGTTCAAAGGCCGAAACCTTTGAACACTGAAAAAAGTATTCTAAGGCAGAAGAATTAAAAAGCTTAGGAGGAGGAGAGACAACAACCATCTGATCAGTTGAGGGAAGGAGCCTAGACCATTAGATCTACATCCAATGAACCAAGGAGAGCATGGAGGAGAAGAATGGATCCCGTCCGTTGGATCTGAGTTCATAGGATTGATATTCAACCAATCTAAGGTAAAGTGAACAAACATTAACTCTTATGTGTAGATACAAGAGTGGATTGGTTAAAGTCCCGAAGTCCCGAAGTGAATAGGGACCGTGCATCGTCGAGGATGACAGGTGGCGGAAGGTCGGAGTTTCGGGTGAAAACACTGGAAAAGAACGAGTGCTTAGGAGTTGAAACTCTCGAAAACTGAATAGTAGAAGAAGTCGAGAGTCGTCGATATGAAAGGGAACACTTTTCAATAGATCACGAGCTCCTGGTAAATGGTAGCGGTGTTTCGGTTAAGAACTGAGATTGTTGAAGCTCGAAGAGATGAAGTGATGAAGAGATGAAGAGATATGGACCTTTAGATCCAGAGGGGCATGTGGCAGAAGATCATAGGCTTCGGGTAAGTTGCATTTGAGTTTTGGTTGAAAGTTGAAACTTCCAAAACCCGAAGTGAATTTGGTCTGTCCAATCTAGAGGGGGCGTGGCATAAATCTATGAACTTCGGGTGAAGCCCCAAAGTAATTCATAGTCATCAGATCAGGGGATACATGAAGGGATCACATCCATTGATCCAGGGTGGACACATGTCAGTGGATTAGCAACTCTGAAAGTTTGACGTATGGAGGAAAGAGAATTTTGACATTTGAGATTTTCGAAGCCTGGAAATCTGAAGTGACGACAGATGTTGATGTGATGGTGGACACGTGGAATTAGATCTTGAACTCTAGAGGAAAGAAGAGGAGGAAAAGGTCCGAAGACCCAGATAATTTCTCGATCATTGATCGAGGAGGGAGCCGTAGGCCGGTTGATTTGGTTGAGGAGACCAAAGTCCTGAAGAGGGAGCACAACCATTGATTGGGGGGGGGGGAAACGCATCAACAGATCTTCCACTCCAGGAGATACTCAGTCAGAGGTAGCAAGGGTTTGAGAATTGAGATTCCCGAAGGTCAGATTCACGGAGGAGATCCTGGCCGCATATTCAAAGGGATAGGTTTTGAAATATCTTCCACTACAAAATATTGTCATGCAGAGGAAAGAATATATTTGAGATTTGAAACTCCAGAAGGCCGAAAACTCAAAATCAACCACAACCATTGATTTGGGAGGGAGCTACGTGTCGACAGATCACAGAAATCTGGGATCACGCATGGAAGGAGGAAAGAAGGAAAGGATATGAGGATAAATCACAACCATTTATCACGGATCATTGTTCAGGCGAAAGAAATTGATGGACAAGAAGGATTGTGCAGCCAAGACTTGCTTCAGTTTTAATTTTTCTTGAGAGGTCCGCAATTTATACCTTGGTTTTGATAAAGAGATACGTGGTAGCTGGAGGTGAATTGTGGGGTGAGAAGAGGGTTGGTATAAATCCACTCTTACTCGCACCTGCTATCACATAATTCCATAGAGTCATAGCCCAGGGACATAAGAAATAAGGGGCTAGTGAAAATGAGCTAATGCCAACAAACTAAGGAGCGCCCAAACAGAGGTCGCGGGTATCATAGGATCTATGCATTAGGAGAAAAGGGGGCTTATGGAATATTGATTTGGGTTCAAAAGGGAGCCCGAAGAGTCGATTTGACTCAGGAATAAGAAGATCCAGTGACCAGGAGGTTGCAGAACCGAAGGAGGGTAGGGGGGCTGCATCACATCACATACATCTTGATCATGTCTTCAATCACCTAATTTACACTCTCTATTTTTCCATCTGTCTTAGGGTGATATGTTGTGCAAAAGTTCAGATTTGTCCCAAATTATTTGAATAGACTCTTCCAGAAGTTCCATGTGAACATGGAATCTCTATCAAACACAATTGTCTTAGGTACACCATGCATCTTAGCAATTTCTCACATGTATAATTCAACAATGTCGGTTTCCTTGTGCATTGACTTCATTGGAATAAAATGGGAAACTTTAGTAAGATTCTCCACCACTACCTTAATAGAATCATGTTTCTTAGAAGTCATGGGTAGCTTAGTAATGAAATGCATGGTTACAACTTCCCACTTACACTCAGGAATTGGCAAAGGTTGTAGAAAACCAACTGGATGTATATGCTCATCCTTGACCTTTTGACATTCAAGGCACCTAGCAATAAAATGAGCAAGCTCTTTTTTCATACCTAGCCAAACGTATTTCCTTTTTACTGCGACATTTGTCTACTAGTAGTCTGGGTGTCCTACATAATGAACCTTATCAATATCTGATAAGAACATATATTTCAACTCCCGATCATTTGTCACATAGACACTGCACCTATATATAAGTATTCCATCCTGTTTTAGCCCATAACCTTACAATTTCTGTTGCGACATACTTTGTTGTAAAGTTTTATTTATGTCCACTTAACACTAATTTGATTTGGAAACTTCTAAAATTATGTCACACAAATCCAATTTTTACACGCTAATGGTTGTAACATGAATCTCATGCATCCTCTTGTTTAGTGCATCAACCGCCTTGTTCTCTTTTCCTATGATATGATTTATGTCAAATTCATAATCACTAAGGAATTCTAACCACCTATTTTTTATTGAATTTAAACTTGGTTGTCCAAACAAATACTTTAGACCACTATGATTTTTTCTCAACTCAAATATTTTACCCATGAGATAGTTTCACCACATCTTCAAGGCATGCACTATTCTTGCCAATTCTAAGTCATGAGTAGCATTGAGCCTTTCATTCTCTTTCTAATGTATTGATTCGTAGCACACCACATGGCCATTCTAAATAAGGAATTCACTAATCCCTTCTTTGCATGCATCCATGCACACAACAGAGTCTGTATTAGGATCAACAATTCTCAAAATTAGTGAACTTGTCAATAAACCCTTCAAGTGATGAAAACTTCTTGCACAATCCAGAGTCTATTCAAATTGTGCACCTTTCTTTTGCAAGGATGTAATTGGACGCAAACTATTTTAGAACCCTTCAATAAAACTTTTGTAATAACCTGCAAGTCCCATGAAGGGCATCACCTCTCCAACATTTCTTGGTGTCGGCCATTCCTCAATGACTTTTATCTTTTTCGAATCCACAACTATTCCTTCCTTTGAAATGATATGGCCCAAATAATGAATCTGTCATTGGTAAAATGAGCACTTTCTCAACTTTGAATACAACTAATGTTCACTCAAAAATTATAGCACCATTCTCAAGAGTTTCTCATGCGCTTCTTCAAACTTTGATTAAATAAGTATTTCATCCAAAAAACAATGAAAAACTTATCTAAATAACTTCTAAAATCTCCATTCAATAAACACATGAAGACAACTGGTTCATTTGACAACCCAAATGGTACCACTGTGAGCTCATAATGTTTGTACCTCATTCTGAAGGAGTTATTACTAATGTATTCTTATTTAATTCTCACTTGATGATATCCATATCTAAGATAAATATTTCAAAATATATGTGTGCCGCTCAGTTGATCAAACATGTAATCTATCCTTAGAAAAATATACTTGTTATTTATTTTTACTTTATTCAACTTCCTAAATTCAATTCAAAGTCTCAGCATACCATCCTTCACAAACAATAATGGGGCACCCCAAGATGAAACACTTGGGCAAATATACCCCTTCTTTATAAATTCTTCAATTTTCATCTGTAACTCCTTCATCTCTAGTGTACTCATCCTATAAGGAGTCTTGGATATGGGTGCTACTCCTCACATGAAATTTATAGAGAAATTAATATCTCTTTTCGCTGGTAACCTCGATATCTCTTTAAAAACATCCTTAAACACTTTCAGTACTATGCAATCTTCAAAATTTGGCACTTTATCCATAGGTTCCTCCTCCATTTGTGTTCAAAATACTTGACATCCTTTCCTATATTTTTTCTTCAATTACAAGGCTAGCACTTCTCTGATAGTTACAACTCTTGGAATTCCTTGAACTATCCTTAAGTTCCCTACTGCATCTAAGAAAGTAAATGTGTTATTGTAACAGTCTAGAATGGAATGATGTTGGTCCAACCAATCCATAACAATGAGGAAATCACATGAGCCCAAAGGTATAATATTCAAATCAACTTGTGTTCACAATCCATTCATTTCCATTGGACATTCCCTAACCATCTCATTAATTTTCCTTTTCTATCTTGTATCTAACTGCACCAACCAAGGTTTTCCAAGATTTCTTCTTGGCAATTGGAATCTTTCCACCATCCTAAGATCTACATAACTATGACTAGCTTCTAAATGAACTAAAATAGCAATGGGTTGGTAATTAATATTACCTTCCACTTCAATCATGTGCACCTGAAACTCAACATGCTTGTTATCCAAGGTTGCACAAATCCTAGGCACATTTTTTCTTATGTCTTCAATTGTCGCAACTTGTTATAAACTATGTGTAGTCCTCTCTTCTTCACCTCTTTGAGGTAAATATTTGTGCATATGATCTTCATCACAAGCCCAACATTGAATAGGTTGTTACTAGGTAGATGCATCCAACCATTCATTTCAATTTAATTACAAAAAGTACAAAAGTACTTATCTTTCAACAAATTGCAACCATCCAACTGCCTGCGGGTGTTATCCTTTCCACCCAACCATAGGCTATGCTCTCTCAGTAACTGCGTAAGTATGTCACCCCTGTGCCAAGCCATGATACCACCAGGGAGTTTCTCTTAGGTCCTCAAGGAGATTAATAGGTTCAACATTACTCTTCTTCATACCACTCTCAGTCAATATTTTCTTGTACCCACCTAGTCCAATCCTTAACAAGGTTTATCATATGTTCTCCAGCATCAAGCTCATGACCTTCTCAGATCAGGTTGATATCCATGCTTTCAAACTATTCCTTTAACCAAACTCTAGTTGAGACTCATGTTTCTTAGCCCACACCTGGGCCTCTCCTCCACTTTTTCTTCTCCGACCTCTATTGGGAACTCCTCCCCAGATCCCCCTCTCTTTCCTATCCCTCTTTCTCTCTTCTCTCTTATCCCACAACTCTTATCTTCCCGAGATCCCTTCGGAAGTTTCTTGACTTGTACCCTATTTATTCTATAAAAAGGGAGATCATGGGTAAATCATGGGGACTCATTGTGTTCCTTCCTATTTTCCTCTATATGACAACTTAGGTCACCTCAGGAAACCATCCATATCTCCATTCATTGAGGGTGGTTGGTTGTTCAACTACCGAACCTCTTCTCATTTACTGATTTTGTCTTGAAATTGGAGCTAAGGGAAATAACTGAATATTTCCAATCAAATACATTCAACAAAGATGATTGGGTCATATTACCATGATTATCCCCCTCTCTAGGTTTCTTCACTCTTTCCTCTAATGGTATCATGGTCGATACTTTATGGGATTCACCCCACAATAGTTTGTTGGCATTTACAATTTAACGATAATACATTTACATTGTTTTCATACCATGGCATGGAAATCATTGAACATGATTAATTACAATTTAGGGAAAACAAGGGTGTTACAATTCCCCCCCCCCTTAAAGGAACACCACCCTCGTTGTTCTTTGCATATGAGAAACACATGCCATGTCTTCATCTTTCAACTTCTTTAGAAATTTTTGTTTCATCTCCTTAGTCTAGTCCTTTACAAACTCTTGGAAATTGGGACTTTCCTACAACTATATTAGACACCAAGCATATTAATTCAAAATTTTATGCATAAACATTTTTTTTTTCAAAGTTCAAGAGGAATTTTATATATCAACAAAATACTTATCTATGCAATTCATGGATCAACATCAATGTGGATGTATTCATTATATTTATTAACTATTTCCTTTGCATACCCATTGTGTGCATGATCCCAATTAAATAATTTACAAGAATCATTGAAGTCTTCTCCTCCTTACGGTCACTCACCTTCCATGCCCAGGTTCATACATTCCCTTCTCTGCGATACAGTCCCTCAGGAAATCCATATTTCCTTCCAATTATTTCTCACAAAAAATGAGTTTCAAAGACTTCATTAAGTCTTACAACCAAGGTGTCCCTCTGAATTTATTTTTCGAGGCATTTGTCTCGCCTGTATTACCACAACACAATATCTTTTATAGCCATAATGGCTTATCACAAGGTTCCCATATCAAAACAATAAGATTTTCTTTACATTATTTATAGATTGATAGCCATCATCTTCCCCTCCATGAAATATTGTTCATATCACCTGTATCACATGCATACAGTAACCACCAGATACTTTCATTAATTCCAATCAAAATGCTTTTAAAATTGGTTACCCACAAATTATAAATTTCACAATTTCATTTCATTTTTAGATCTGTCCCTTCCAATGCAACAAGTGATGACTAGTGCCTTTAATGATTAGATTAATTGAGTCAAGAAAATAAATATCTATAAGTACTACCTCCTTTTGGGTGTAAATCCTCTTACTCCCCAAGGCAAGTATCTCTAGATATGGTTTAGACTAAGAGGGTGTATGCACTTATACTTCTCTTAGTAAACCCTTATTAAATTAACAATACTTAAGAATAAAATGATGGAGGATAAGGTTGGGGTGTATGCCCTTATAATTAACACCTAGCTCTAGAAAAATAACATTTTCTTGAATAACAAATGATAGCACAAAGTAAAATCCTTACCAATTGAAGGAAAAATGCTAAGACAAACCAACACAATAGAAAAATAAGAGCCTTCCAAGGCTATCACATCACTTCCACCAACCAATAATAAGTAAAGTAGACATACACAAGAGCAAAAGAGATAAAATATCTAAATATAGAAAAAAATCCAGTCCAAGTATCCTCTCACAAGAGAGAGAGTTATGATTTAAAATGAGATCTTATGATCTCTATTTATACAAAATGTCATTAACCTAGTTTGTCCACATAATTTTAGGGTAAACCAAGAGACTAAGGGTCAAAAACCCTAATATTTCCCCTTTACACAAATAATATTAAACAATTCATCTTTTAAATTCACTTTTACAAAATGAAACCCTAACTTAAGGTGATGTCCTCCTTTAGGGGACATTTTGACACTAGGAGCAAGTCATTGGTGTTGGAGAAGCATCGTTAGGGCTCCAAAAACCACATGTCAATCATCTCAACCATATCCTCATGGTCAATGCCTCACTCTCCTCAAACCATTCATGTCTTAATGAGTGATAACTTCACCACCAAACCCTAGCCCTTCTAGGTGACATCATGCCTCTAAAGATGATTTTTTGCCTCTCATAGGCAAAACACCTGGCATGTGAGGGCTAGGTCATGTATTCTGGGTTTTCTTATGGGCCTCCAAAGGTTTTTCTCTGTCATCTAGAATGTGGGCCCTTGGAATACAACCTGTGGAATTCAAGCCCCACAGAATCCCAACCTAGTCTTGTTCTTCCAAAATTGTCCACTAAGTAGGTCCTGCAAAGACAAACAAGCACGCCCTCTAAGGCTCTCAAGTCAAAATATCATGATGAGTGAATCAAATCAATAGATGAGACACCTAATCATGTGCATAAAATATTACCTGGTCAAGCAGGTAAGTGCTCAAAGACATTAACCGACTTTCAAAGCTTGGATATGGGAGGGTTGATGAGGTGTCCTATTGGATAGATCTTTGCTTAGATGAAGGAGTGTTTCCGACGTGATCCATCTCTAAGCCACATGAAGGGATGAAGTTGTTATGGATCAAAAATCATTGGGAATGGGGTTTATGACATATAAGGGGTTGCAGTGTCTGAGTCATAGTGTTAGCACTAGAAGTCACCCTTGGATTGCAGTAGAGGTAAGCCCAGTACCCATCAATTTATATGTCACAATGAATAATTTTAGAGGAGGTCTAATGGATGCAGTCTCGGGATTATATCGCTTTAGCTCAAAAAACTGGGTTAGTGCGCATATACAAATGATGTCTTGATCTAACTTTAGTCAAAAATTTTACATAGTGGTGAGTAGGCGAAAGAGCATGAGGAGAAATTGTGAAGGCCTACTATGGACATCTAGTCTTCTAGCATCCTACAGAGGAAAATTTTCATACATAAGATCCTCTTAGATATGAAAAATTTAAGAAAATAAAAACATTGCGATAGTACTGCAATAAAACCTACATTACATTACAATCACAACACTCAACTAGATCATCCATGCCCAAGATTTCAGAATCAGAGGCAAAAGAAAACAAAGAGAAAATGACTACCATTAAAAAAGAAGTCTCAAGTGATAATACACAACCAGAGAACTAAAGGCCTCATCAAAAAATTACAATCGGGATCATAGCTCTACCATCGACACTAACAAAATATGAGAATGACTCCTATATACTTAGAGACAAAATCGCAGTAGCAAGCTTGAGTCATCTCATTGAAGGCATTACGTCCACATGTCTCCTAGCAAACTGTGCATGCAGTCTTTGGTCAGACGTGGAATTTAGTCAGACGCAACCGCACTTCAGAAGGGGCTTGAAAATGAGTTGACTAGCTGATAGTCCTTTCCTAGGATTTCCATCCATGGTGGAAACGATGTTCAACCACCACCACCTACTTCAATAACTGCTTCATTGGGATTCGGGAGGCCCGAGTCAAATCTGCACCTGAAGGACATGGTAGTTTTCCCGTGGATGTTTGTTTCTTCATTGGACCATTACAAGGGGACCCACTTGGCAGATGTAAATAAAGATGACGGGGTAGAGGCGATTGGCACGATCGACATGGAATTAGTGGACGAGGGAAGGCTAGGTGGAAAGACATGATAGAGGAAATGTGTTTGGGAAAATGAGGGCAACAAAAAATGTGTGTTCTAAGGTGTAAAAGGAAAAAGGTGAAGTGGCACAGAGCCATGATGTGGAGGCAGAAGAGAGACTGCGGTAGTAAGCACAGTGGGAACAACCTGCCTAGATGGAGGTGAGATGGAGTACGAGGGGAGAATACATGGCAGGATATGGTAGGAGTAAGTGAATTGGTATATGACCCGGAGGTGAGTGGAGGACAGGTGTGTTGCAATGAAAGGATAAGGGGGAGCAAGATATGTGATAGGCGGAGGAGAGAGATGGAGTGGGGGACATATG